>JAOXJP010139969.1:0-13377 GCA_025762735.1 Platanus orientalis | reverse complement strand
GGTGTATCCCCCGTGATGGCGGGCAGACCTTGTTCATTCATCAAGGGGTCGTACCAAATCCTGAGGGAACCAACTTCGGACAGTGGGAAGGGGTTTATGATCTCAGTACCCTTAATTACTTTCCCGTGAAGGCTGTGTTTGTTTTTACCATGAACATGATTGATGAAGTGAATGAACAAAACTCCTGTATGACCTCCAAACTTTCGATGCACCGATGCTAAATGTAATCCAGATAACTGGATTTAGAAGTTAACGTACGACTTGCAAGCTCTAAGTCGAGCACAAAATGAACAAACTGCAACAATGGAAGAAATCTGGTAGAATCCATGTGAGCCCATGGAAAGTAATTCTAGTCTAGAGGTGAATTGATTACTATTGAGTTGGTTTCAACATGGAACCAACATGCCCAAGGGAAGCAGACATGTAATCTGCTGTTATAGCTCTCCAAAAGATCACAAACCAGATTCTTGGGTAATGGAATATGAGAAAATTCTAACAGATCATTTGTTGGAGCAACCTTTTGAATATATCTCTGAACAGAATCAGAAAGCAGGGGAAACAATGGGTTCTTATTGGGTCAATTCAGGGGACAGATTAATTGCTCAACCTGAACCCTGATCATTAATCAATCAAGATGCAAATTTCATCCCAGAAAATACATAGGGGAGTTTAGCTGGCTTATCAGTAAAAATTCTGGGTATCCAAGTTAGTCGTCAGTTGAGTCAAACTCAGGCTACGAAAGTGCCAACCTGATCCTGAACCAATTATTAAATGGGTTAAAACGTGAACATGAACATGGAAAAACCAAAAAGGGTATGGCAGGTCAGGCCAAGAATTTCACCCTATCGGACAGGTCACACATGGAATTTCTTGCCACATAAGAGAACCTGATAAAAAGTGCCAACAAAATGTTATCTAAGACAATAGTTGGTTTCTTATTTGTGAGGTGATTTCTCTAGAATTGTCATAAAAACAACAAACATATGCCATGTGCAAATCATGACTAAGTAGCTGCTTTCCTTCTTAGTAGGTGTCGCAGGTCAAGAGCACTGATTTTAGAGGCTAGTATGAAGTCGTTTTCTGTCAGTCCACCTGTAGAACAACAATGCTTAGACCATGTTCAGCAACAGAAATTATGTATAGAAAACATTAGTAAAAATAGAGCTACATATTTGAGGAATATGTGAAAAGTTAGGAAAATCTTGATATTAAATGGACTCAAACATGCCCAATTGTAGCAAGTACACTGAATCCGTTTCTTTCTGTTGAATCATAAGTATCTTTCAGAGATGTCCACAGTATTAAAAAACTTATTTTTAAGTTAGGATCCAACAACTTACCAGATAAGTTGAACCATTGACTTGTGCGAAAATTTTGATGAATCAAATCCTATAAATATAAATAACTTATTTCTTTAAATCAAAAGTCAATTATAAGTTTATCCAAATGTTACCTATGTCTTTCACTTTTGAATCATATTCTACAATCTACAATGCCTGCATATAATAGTACACACCCTGCAAGTTTTCTGTTCCAACCATAAAATAAAGGTACCTGCTCCGCACATACACAATTAAGGGTAGCACCATTAAGTAACAAGACGAGGGAAGTCATGTGATGGTTCATTCATGTGCAACAAAGACCTATGATTATTCATCAAAAAAAAAAAAAAAAAAAAAAAAAAACCAAAGGCCTATGATTATACTAGTGAATATATGGTGTAAGTTGAAGGCTCTAAAAGGACAAGGGGGAAGGCCCTGGCTCAGCTTCTGTGCACACAAAATCCATGCACAATGCGTGTGCAGGGGCTTGGGAACACTAACATCAGCATTAAAAAGTGATTTACATTTTTTGGGGTGCATGCTTATAACTTTTCAATGCTGATGTGAGTGTTCCCAAACCCCTGCACACGGATTTTGCATACATAGATTCCAGAGTGTAGATAGAGTAGAATGGCCGAACTAGGATTTTGTTATCATATTACGAAATGATGGGGAGAAAAGAGGGACAGAGAATGGCAAGACCTTAGAGCAAAGGGTTTCTATAGATGTAAGTGTTTAATAACAAACTAATGAAATGTCAAATTGCTTGGTGTGAGAGGGGGGGGGGATTTGGATCTCCAATAGAATGGCCATTTCCGTTCTTGGCAAACAAGGAGGAGAACCAATGAGAAACATCATGCCTGAAGAACTACTAGTTGAACAGAAGCAAACCAGCAATGTTGAAGAGACTAAAGAAACAAGTGCTGATCATCTTCTTGAAGGCAAATGCAGATCCCAATTAAAAGGCTTGCACCAAAACAGGCCATAGACCAAAGAACAGTATCACTTGCCATGACTGCTCTGGAAGAACCCTCATCCCAACCTTAACGTGAGAAAGAAAGTGATAACTATAGAGTTGAACAATGGCAATGCCCTAAAGGAAGAAAAATGGAAGATATTTTATTAATAGAGTATTTCCAAAGTGCATAATATGAAAAAATTAAAATTATACATTATTGTCTTGTTTTTTTATAAGATGCTTATCAAATAAAATACAAAGAAGGCTCCTTGATCTAGAAACAGTAAAACAAATAAAACAAGTGATAATGATATGGAATGCCTACAATAGAATCCTGGTCATCTTAGAGAGTCACTTAGGAAATTTGCAGGCCTGGGTTTCCACTGGAACTAGCTGTTCAACCTGGCAGCTAAGGAACACGTCTAAGTAAATGCGAGTCTCCACGGGCTCCTACTCAAAGTCCAAAACAAACCAACAGAGAAGATGGGATCGCTTTTCAACAATCAGCATCTCATAGCCCACCAAAAGACCAAACATGAGACCCTGAAGAAGAGCAAAGATCTCTACTGTGGTACAATTTCTGTGAATCAAAAAAATTGCCACAGAAAATATGAGTTCTAGGTGGGGCCAACAAGAGGGTCCTTGAAGTCCACTGAAGTAGCCGGCCAATCCAAGGGAATTATTTAGGCTTAGCAGCTGGAGTATTTCATTTAGATTTTGAAATATTCAGAACTTCCACATTGGTATCACAGGGGTATTTTAGGCTTTTAAAATTTTGTTTGGGTCAAGCTGTTGATTTAGACCAGTTTATGTTTACTTCAAGATAGTTCTAGCCTTTATAAGTTGGTTCAAGGTTTTTAGGAAAGTAAAATCCTTGACACTTTTCTTAGGCCTTATTTTCAGGGGTCAAAACTTATCATGTTGGCTAAGTTTGGTGTAATTTGAAACTTATTCATCTATTTTCCAACACGTCCAAGATCTTGTGAATCTGATGTGATTTACGGAAGTTATGAACAAAATACTTACAGGTATCAACTTTTCATGGAAATTATCTCCTTTAGAGTTACATTTAGAGTTTATAAATATGAAGGAGATGCAGTGGTTTAAGAAGATTTTTTTTAGGGAATATAGCTGATGCTCTGGCATATTGATTTGGTGTAAACTGCAGAGATCTCCCCTTTCTTGCAAATGCTTTCAAAAGCCTCTAGGTGCTCATTCCATTGGGTTTATCCATTTCCTTATCCTTCTTCTATTTCAATTTTATTTTATATATAATCTGCTAAATTTCTGTCACCTTTTTCCTATCAAGAAAAAATATTGATTTCACTTCAAAGAGAAATGCAAGAATCCATAAATATTATACAACCTAAACAAAGAAACACCATAAGAGATTGAGAACAAAAAAAAAATAGCCCCAGGTACATTACAACCTAGTAAAAGCAACCCAATCCCTTAAAAGCTCACTTCTACTTACATTCTCAAAACCTCTATAATATTTTACTACAGAAAAAATTGTATCCTTTAAAGGATGATTTTGAGCAGTTATGATACATCCTCCACCTCCAACGCATCAAAAAAATTCCCAAGGTCATCCGGAATCACCCACTGAACCCCAAAGTTTGCTAGAACACCAGACCAAACTTCCTGAGAGAAGAGTAGTGAGCCAACAACGGACTCCTCCAATCACATACAAAGAAAGCAGAGATTAAGCAGACAATAGGCCCTTCTCTTCAGGCTGTCGACTGTGAGAATCTTTCCAATAACGGCTGTCCATAGAAAAAAATGCACCTTACTAGTAGTCAATTTGGTCCATATTATCTTCCATGATATCATGGAATTGGTCCCTGTGCTTCCTTACAAAATTATGCAGGGTTGTTAGTTGCCCTTTTTTCCCCATATGGTCCAGTATTTTGAAAGAGTTGAAGGGTATAAAGATTAAAGTTTTGTTGCTAGATGAAAGAAAGTAATTGTTGAAGAAAATATGGCTGTAAATACTTCACCTTTTCTTTTCTTTTTTTTTTTTTTTTTGTGGGGTGCAGGGGTAAATGAGTAGATTCTTCAATCTTTCCGTAATAATGGAATGAGGAAGAACAAAGAGATAGAGAATGAAAAAGAACAAATTGAGGAATCGTGAGTGAGTATTATCTGCTCTCTCCACCTTATTATATTTATATTATTAAATATGACATACCATATCTCAATTAATATATGGTATGTATACAAATACAGTATTTCCCAAATATATCCTATACTTCTATACTCGTCCTCAAGCTGGTGTGTAGATAGAGCACATACCCAGCTTGCTAACCAAGGACTAAAACACTGAGCTACTCAAACATTTAGTAAACAAGTTGGTTAACTGTGCATCATCTTGACAAATGAGATGTAAATCTGCCCATACATCAGCTTCTCTATAATAACATGGTGATCCACCTCAATATGCCTTGTCCGGTAATGTTGAACAGGGTTTGAGCTATGCTGATGGCATCATTATTATCACAGTACAATTGCATGGGATCCCAAATAACATGAGCCATAGAATGATACTCAGCCTCAACACTAGAGCAAGCAACCACACCCTATTTCTTGCTACGTCACGTGACTAAGTTACCTCCAAGAAAGGTACAATAACCAGAAGTAAACCCCCTATCAGAAACTAAACCTTTCCAATCAGCATCTGTATAGGCCTCAACATCTATATAGACCTCAAGCCATAATCCCTCTCTTAGCAAACAACAACTCTTTCCTGGATTACCTTTAAGATACCGCAGTATCCTGTACACAGCTTCTATATGAACAATTGTAAGGACATGCATAAACTGACTAGCAACACCAATTGCAAAGGCAATATCCAGACGTGTCACGGAGAGATAAATTAATCGTCCTACCAATCTTGCCATCATCAATGGACAGCCACCATCATCATCTGTGGACCTCTGGTTTGGATCTATATGAGTATCTAATGGTTTAAACCCTAACATTCCAGTTTCATCAAGGAGATCAAGAATATACTTCCATTAAGATATGAAGATGTCCTTTTTAGAATGAGCCACATCAACCTTAAGGAAATATTTCAATTGTCCTAAATCCTTGATCTCAAAACCTGTAGCTAGTTGACATTTCAGCTTTGCCATTTCTTATTCATCATTTCTTGTGACAACGATATCATCAACACATACTATCAATGCAATTATATTGTAGCCTCCTCGTTTCACAAATAAAGTGTGGTCAGTCTGACATTAAGTATAACCACCATAGCTATACAAAATCACTTACACCAGGCTATGGATGACTGTTTTAACCCATAAAGATCTTTCTGCAATCTACAAACTTTCCCTCTTCCTGATGCAATTTAAAAGCCATGTGGGAGCTTCATATATACTTCATCCAGGTCTCCATGAAAAAATGCATTCTTGACATCGAATTGTAATAACGGCCAATTGTGAGCAGCTAAAGACAAAAGAACATGGATGGAATTCATTTTCGCCATTAGAGAAAATATCTCTTGATAGTCAATGCCATACGTTTGAGTATTACCCTTTAGCAACCAATATGGTTTTGTACCAATTCACATTGCCATTTGGTTTTAACTTAACTGTGCAAACCCACTTCCACCCAATAGACTCTTTGTTTCTAGGACGATCCACAATGTCCCATTTTTATTCTTCTATAATGCACGCATCTCCTCTTCCAAAGCCTCCTTCCACTGAGGTTGGGATAAAACTTCCAACACATTATAAAGAATGAAAATAAAAGACAATGTAAGAGAAAAAAAAATCAAGTAGCAAGGGACAATGCACTGTAAGATACATAGTTAGCAACAGGATATTTGACACAGGAACGGGCATCCTTCCTCAAAGAAACTATGGTGGGGGAAGAATGAGAGAAATTAATTGGAGCCGAGGAGATATCAAGATGAGGGACATAAAGATCTTCATTCACTACTTCTTTTGACTTCCTTTTATAAACTTCTAATTGCTTCTCTCTTTGTTCACCAAGCTCCCCCTTACTATTATCATCTCTTGTTTGAGTACCTTGATTAAAAAAGGATGGTATAGGTACCGGTGAAGGAGTGGAAGTCTTTGCATCACTAGTACACACCCCCTGAAGAGAAGACTTCCTTAAGGAGAAAAAGGGGATAGTCTCATGAAAGGTAACATCCATTGATACATATTTCTTGTGAGTAACAGGATGGTAACACTTGTACCCTTTTTTGGTAGGAGAATAACCCAGAAAATACATTTTAAAGCTTTAGGATCAAGTTTGGTTTGAGATTCTTTATCAACATATACAAAACAAATGCAACCAAAAACCTTAGGTGAGATATGAAACAAGGGAATAGTAGGATGGACAATCTCAAAAGGTGACATATAATCTAAAACCCAAGTAGGTAAACAATTCATAAGAAAGGTTGCAGTTTGCACTGCATCAACCCAAAAAGTTCTTAAAACATTCATTTCAAACATAAGTGCACAAGCAATCTCCAAAATATGTCGGTTTTTGCACTCAACCACTCCATTCTACTTTGGGGTGTCTGGATAAGTGATTCGATGAATGATGCCACATTGATCAAGGTATGAGACAAAAGCAGAAGAAAGATATTCCCCTCCCCCCATTATCAATATGAAGCTTTGATTTTCTTGTTATACTGGTTTCAATCATTTTATAAAATGAAACAAACATAGAAAAGACATCCTGCTTAGATTTTAATAGATAAACCCATGTACAATGAGAGAAGTCATCCACAAAAGTGACAAAATAACTTTAATTAAAGAGAGATAAAATGGGAGCAGGTCCCCATACATCAGAATGGACGATTTCAAAAATAGAAAACTTTTATTCATGTTGATAAGTTAAGAACTCCTACAATGCTTAGCATATTCACAAAAATCACACTTAAATACACTGGACTTAGAACATAGACTAGGAAATAAATGACGAAGTAAAGACAATGATGGATGGCCCAAATGTTGATGCCATTGGTGAAGTAAGATGGAGCTGGATGAGCTATCCTTTATTCAAGCAAGATTAAGCTGTTGAACGAAGGACGCTGGGTGTGTAACAACATCAAACACATACAGACCATTTTCCTCATGCTCTTTACCAAATATCATCCTCGTCTCCAAGTCCTAAAAAATACAATGAGAAGGGAAGAAAGTTACACAATAATTTAAGGACTTGGTAATGTGGCTTATGAAAAGTAGGTTAAAAGTAAAATTGGGGGCATGAAGAATAGAACTAATAGAAGAATAAGATCCATAGGCAACCTTGACCTTATCCTTCCCAGAATAAAAAGAAGAAAAAAATGAAGACAAACCCATCATATGATTTAAGGCTCTTGAATCAATGAGCCAAGAGTGATTGGGAGAGGTAATAAAGGCACTTAGAACATTGGCTAAAGCACCTAACTGAGCAAAGAATGAGGTAGATGCAAAAGTCGATAGCTATAGACTAGCCATGAACTGACAAAGTGCCTCAATTTGGTCAGGAGAAAAAATGGGGATGCCAGAAGAGGGCATGGGAAGAGCAAGTGTCATGTTTGAAGTAACCGAATAGACACTCAAGCAATTCCATGGTTAAGAAGCACCTCTACCACCAGAAAATGAACCATGCTGAGGACGATTCTGTAAGTCCTGCTAAGGTTAACCATGAAGATCCCAACAATTCTCCTTAATATGTTTGGATCGACCATAGTGTTCGCACTTCAATTTGTCTCGATCATCATTTGAGACTCCACTTCTTCCACCACCACCATGACTATGAAAAGATCCTCGCCCCCCACGTTGGGCAAAGGATACTAATGCAAAACGATCTATCACATGCTGCTGAGGATGAATCATAAGATTACGTCGGTTCTTTTCTTGTGAGAGATAAGAAAAAACTTCATCCAAAGGGGAAAAAAGATCTTTAGCAAGAAGCAGAACACGCATATGCTCATAATCCAGGTGTAAGCCAATCAGTAATTCAAATATCCAAGTTTCTTCAATCTCTTCACTGTACAGGGCTGCATCTTCTTGAAAGTCTTGTAATAGTCTATTTCCTCCCATAAGCTATAAAGTGTAGAATAATATACAGATAATGGCTGATCACCCTATCTTAACTGAGCCACCTTCTAATGTAAATCGTACATTTTTGCTTTATTCCCTTTCTTGGAATAAGTTTTCGTTATAGATTCTTAGATTGTCTTGGAAATAGGCAAAAACAAGTAATTATTCAAAATATGTGGCTGCATAGAATGGAGAAGCCATGACATCATCATCGCATTCCCATCCTCCCACTTCGCAAACAATGAATTGTCGGGTTAGGCATCTTGACAGTCTCTATGAGATAACTAGATTTGCTTTTCCCAATAATGTATAACTTTGCTGATTGAGACCACGCAAGAAAATTAATCTCATCAAATCGGGTAGTAATCAATTTATTAGGTGACTCATTACAACTCCATTCACATCGACATTGTTTGAGGCTCCAGTAGACTTATTCTCTAGGGACATGTTGGAATAATCAACTAATGAAATCGGGGGGGATCACAACATGATCACACAAAAAGGAAAATCTACTCCATAGATCACAACACAAAGAAAGCACACGGCTACACAACCACAACTACCAATCCAAATCAACACGCAGTACACCCCCAAACATCCACGGTTGAACTCAGATTACCAAAAAATAAACAAATCACACAACTGAACCACAAGAAACCTCAAAAATATCAATAGAAGATTCAACATGTCCATCTAGCATATCCATAGTGATTTAATCAAAGAACAATATGATTTTAGAAAAGACATTTCACAAAACAAATCGGTAGACACGTCTGGGCGTTAGGGCATTCAACGAAAATCCTCACCATGCACTTAATACTTATCCAAACTGAATGGGACCAAATCTATAAGATTCCTTAGTAAAAAAAAGAAAACCCTTCCACTCTGAATCACTCATAGAAAACATCTCCCATCTAATCGGATTCAATGAGTTAATCAGATTTGGGGATTTTTCAAAAATTTCAAAGATTGCTTCGAAAAACACCTTTCCTGTCTTGAAACAAATCCAAAAAAAAAATCACCATAATTATCAAGGGGGATTCCGATCCAAACCTAACTTCCCCTTCCTCTGACAGTGTACGGCCTTGCTGACGTCAACAATACGTCAGCACTACCCTGTGTGTGCAATGATGTCCCAATCACATTCACCTTGCTCTAATACCAAGTTGAATCTTCAATCTTGCCTGTAATAATGAAATGAGGAAGAAGAAAGGGAGAAGAATAGACAAAGAAGAAGAACAAATTGAGGAATCATGTGTGAGAGTATTATCTACTCTCGCCACCTTATTGTATTTATATTATTAAATATGATATAACATATATCAATTAATATACGGTATGTATACAAATACTGTATTTCCCAAATATACCCTATACTTCTACAAAATGAAGGTGTATGACTTTTTCTCTTGTAGATTCCTTTTTGCAGTATAATACAATATATACCATTACTCATTAAAAAAACACAAACAAACAAAACAAAACACAATCACCCACACACAAAAAGCATGCAAGATTTTTATTCCCATGCAAATTAGTTTACAAGAAAAAGGAGTACAGATCAGCAGTTTAGTCCAACGTTTAGAGAAAATTAACTGTACCAACCAAGTTGAAAGAACTACACCAACCAATTTAAATGTTTATGCAATGGAACCTTTATCCAAAATATGGTCAAGAAAAGCCCTTTGATGTAGGCCTCCTTGACTAAATAGTTGAAACTTGAAGTATGTAATTAGTCCATCTTAGACAACCGGTGGTTGGCATGCCAGGTTGGAGGGATTTGGGCCTCTTGGGTAGTGTAATTCAAACCACAATGCTTTACGATCCACATCTGGTCCAATATTTTCCGGTCTTCAAACACATCCTTGTCCAATATTTAGTAACTTATCCTATTGTCTTGTTTTCAAAAGTAATATTTTATTACTGCTTTAGAATAATTATCAAAAAATAATAAATGCAACATTTTTTGCATAAAACAGAACTAAGAATGCAACCACAAAATACTTCATTGATGGTATTCCTTACCAACTGAATGTGTCCATATTTCAATTGTCACATTGTTCCATCCAACAAGATGAAGGTCAGGATGATGGCCTGCATTGAGAACCAAATAATCACTTTACTTATCAAGATCATACATCACAATTCCATGCAAACATAACCTCATATTTGACATGCACGCACGCGCACAAATCCTCTTAAACACATTCTTTATCCTAATTCACTCAGATATTAAAAATTTAAGAAGAAAAGACTATCTAAAATTATGGTAAAACATTCCCAACAACTTTGATATCATGTTTCCTTGTCAGTCAGGCCTTCCCTGCCATTACTATGATCAAGAAGCTTCCAGCAATGCTAGGACTAAGGCCTTCTAAAAATTACCTTTTACACTGATGTACCATCCAATTTACAAATCTAGTAATCTAAGACGCATTGGTCATTCCTGAGACTTAATGTGTTTCTTTTCAATTGGTGGGTCTTAAGTCTTTGTATGGCATCAACATGTTTTTGTGGTTAACAGCTAGAATGAAATATGGATGCTCCAGACTTTAGCTCAGCAGGAGCATGTTCTGGGTTGTAACCATGGGTTTTTGTGTCTGGCCCCAGTTTTTTTGCTAAAGTTTAAAGGGGGAGGGGAAGAGAGAGAGAGAGAGAGAGAGAGAGGTGCCAAAGTTTTGAGACATCTAAGATGAGCCACTTTAGTAGCAAGAAACTACATTGTTGTCTTTCCAATAAATTTATAATCCTCCAGGATATTTCCCCTGAACAGTACAAAATAATAGATGAAAAATCAATGTATTTTATCAATATATAATTTGTGGCAAATTACCATGCTTGCCAAAATCCTCTTGAATTGCAATCTAATTTATCATATTTTATGGCCAAATTAGGCTTTCTCTTAATTCCACCAAAAAATGTGGTGAAGTACAAACTAGATTAATTAAAAAACTGTGCATCCAGTTTAACCATTTAAGTGTTCAAATAGAGAGCAACATGCACAGAAGCACATTTACATACAAACAGACACACACACACACACACACAAGCAAAATAATCACGAATTTTCCCCCCTTATAAACAACAAGAAATCTTATTAATTAGAGAAAGATATAAGCAGAAATCTATATAGGATGAATTTTTTCCATCAAATATTAATAGGCATGAGAATCCAATGGCAAACTCAAAAAGCAGCAAATAATTTGGGCTCAGCTACATGAATCCTGTTCTGTCATTCCATTCTACCTAGGGTCGGTCCAGGCCTCCAAATCATTCTGGACTACCTTGATCAACACAATTTCTGGCTTTCCATAATCTATTTAGAACTTTCAAAACACAGCAGAATACTCCTAACTGGTGGTGAAAGACCTTTACTACAAGTAACTGAACCATTTCAATCGATCCAAAAGGTTATGAATTTCAAGTTTTCAACCAAATTTCCAGAATTACAAAATTTGGTACTACTTATTCCTGAAGTAGTACGGCTCTTTACAGTAAATATTGACACTTAGAGCAGTTATTACATCAAGAAAACTAAAACTCTCTCAGTATTGAGGACTGGTGAATTACAGTCAGGGATTAGTAAGAATAGAACAAACGGTACATACCTTCTGCTTCAGCAACATCAGCTACAACTTGAAATAACTCCAATCCTTTAGTAAAACTTTTTACTTTCCATGATCGGTTCAGCTTCATGGTACCACCTTCATTTACCAGGTTCCACTCTGGCACCTAATAATAGAAAATATTAAGAATATTAACATTATACACACAAGGAAACAGATATCAAACATGGATGCCAGAAATAAACCTTTTGAATTAGCTCATTAGCTGCTTGCTCAGTCATTGGACGAATATCCTTTGAGTCACATGGTACACACTTCTTCATCGACAGATCTAACATGGCCAGCAAACTGTATCATACAGTAGAAACCACCCATTCTCTATGGATGCTATCATTAAACTATACCAGAGTCAACTTTTAAGTAACATGATCAGCATCAATAGGCAGCAGTGCATGCAACAGCAGATGCAAACAAAGAAATGCAGGCACTTCACAATGTCGATGTACTCACACACACACACACATGAAGTGTATTTATATCAGAGAAAGGGGTCCATGCTTGAAAATCAAATATCCCCTATCAAAAGCAATTTGTTAAAAGATAATGCTCAGGAATCCATACTTGTTTATTTCACATTTGAAGCCTTACTGAAGAATAATTGACCTAGTTACTTGAAAAATAGAAATAGAAAAAAGTAATTCCCAAGTTATAAGCAGACATTTATTTGAGGAATAATGTCAAATTCCGACTCCTAACAGCAGAAATCAGTAAAAATTGAAGCACCAAGAAAGGGATGGGATAAAAAAGAAAGACATTCAAAGTACCTCCAGGAAACCCTAAATGTAGTTTACCATCCTTATGCATGCACACGTGGTGCACATGCATGTATAGGAAAAGTGAAAAAATATGTCCCAAACATTTGACCTGTTAGGATGATTGCAAACATCCACGCTTGCATCTTTTGAAAGGTCAGAAAAATAGTGGTAAACAGTCCATAGGAAAGTAAATCTGACAGACGGTAACCTTCATTCACTAAGTTTGCTTTTGGCATGGGAGATCTATATGGGTCTCACATCCCATTACATTCACATCAAATCTAAAAATCTTTTGGAAGGTCAGAAAAAATAATAGCAAACAGTCTACAAGAAAGCAAACAGGGAAGATGATTTCAGTCATCCACCCTGTTGGCTTTTGGCATAGGACCAACTATAAAGAACCCATTGAATGGTGGGTCTCACACCCTATCCTATTCGCACATTGGCATGATTGATGAGTGATGATAGTAGACCATCCTGTCAACAGGACCTTTGACCTCTTCATACAAAAGTAAAAATCCATCTAATGCATTTTCTTAAATTTATATGGTTGAGGTGTCAAAACTGTCAAAATATCATCATAATGAATTTCTATGATGACCTTTATCATAAGTTAGGTACTAAGGAGGGTGAGATGGGTATATATAAACTTGCAAAAATAAGGGATAG
>JAOXJP010139958.1:0-13378 GCA_025762735.1 Platanus orientalis | reverse complement strand
ATATATATATATATATATATATATATAAAGAGAGAGAGAGAAGATACCAAAATTGATGTAGGAAAATCCCAAAAGCCTCAAAATAATTATTAGATTAAAAGTGCAAAAGCAAGATATTTGAAGAAATGAATTTAGCACACTTAAGTAGCCACAAAACTATGGAAAACAAGCAATAGAATAACAGAAGAATTTAGAATGAAAAGAAGAAAAAGATCCAAAGAGAGTATTTCTGTACTTTCGGACATAAAGTCCAAAAATTACCAAAATGCCCCTCTGATGCATTAGAAAATTTTAGAACTTTCCAGATCAGTAGTGTAGAGTTCAAAGAGTTTACAATTAATTTCATGAGATTTGGACAAGGTTTGATTAGCTAAATCATGAAATTTCATAAAACAAAAGGTTTTTTAATTGAGGTTTTGATGAAAACCAAAAGAGAATCCTTAGCGGAAGAAGATAAGAAAGAATATAGAAGAATAGAAAGAGAAAGAGAAAAAACTAAGAGAGAAGGAGAAGAAAAAAGAGAGATACCTGGGAAAGAAGAGGTGAGAGAGAGAGGGAGGGTGACAGGTACTCACGTGTGCACCTTGGTGTGCTACAACCGACATGGAGAGAAAAGGGGAGCCTAGGAGATGGCATCAACCCTTAGAGAAAAGAACATAGCCACAGCCACACCTTGGAAAACCACCCAATAATTCAACACAATTCTTAAAATTTTTCAGTGTATTAATTAAGGGTAGAGGATGCCTTTAAATAGACTTACAACCTATAGAACTTAGAAAGTACAAAATTAGAAACTTGCTAAACACCTAAACTTGGAGACTAAGTATTACTAAAAACTTGCTTTCCTGATTTTAAAACTACTAAAAACTTCAAACTTGCTGCCTAAGACATACTAAAATCAAAACCCTTCTAAAACATGGCATTCCTAAAGTTTAAAGCTACTAAAAATTAAGACATTTTAAAAAACATTATTCTCGTTTTTCACTAATACCCCCCATAATAACTTGGTCATAACTTTTCCAAATCTCTTTGGATTTGCACAATCTTGGTCTTGTTAGAAAAGTAACTGAATAACCTATCTAATGGCATCAAAATCAAGCCAAAAGAGAAAGTTTTGACATTTAAAAAAATGAGCTAAACATAAAAAATGGAATTAGCCCAAAATCCTAAACTAACCTTGAAAATAAAAGTCCTAATCTACCCTTGGAACTATTGGCCTTATTAGAAAAATATCCCACTCTATTTACAATTAAAATAACGCATACATGAAACAAGACTTGAACCTTGTTCTCTTGTGTGGTGGCACATACCAGAGCCTCTTCTTGTTGTCTGCATCACTTTCCTAATAGAATTCCACTCAAATTAAACATTGTAAACTAAATCGATAAGACTCTCCTGCTTTTGTGTTTACTCTCAAACAATATTATGTTTCTTACCTTCCAAATGCTCCAACTAATTGCCCTTTTGGAAGATGCCTCCACACAGCTTTAGACTCTCCCCTTCCAAACCGCCTATCTGCAATCTAGATATTAGACCTTTAAAGCCACAGGAAAAGACCCAAGATACACCTAGGCAACACAAGGAGTTCCACACCTAGCAAACCACAGGGAAAAGAATAAATAGATGGTCCATGATTCTTCTCCTATGCAACACAAAGAACATCTATTGGCCAATATAAAGCCTATATTAAGAAAGGGCATATTTTTCTTATAAATATAAAAGAAAATCTTCACTAATCATTTATCAAACTAATAAGAACAGCACAAATTAGACCAGATTATGAATGAATCTAAAATTTTTTATCCATATCTGATCCAACAGATCTATAAAAGGACCCATATCTGCATAAATCAGATCAGATCCAGATCATGATCCAATCCTTTGACAGCCCTAATGTCTACCTGATGCAGCATAACTAGGGTTCTACCCTAAATAGGAAAAGCTGATTGAATCACAGGTGCAAAGATCTGCAGATTTAATGCTTGAAAGGTTCAGGAAGTCAATCCATGGAGAAATTACCATACATGAAGGTTCCTAAAACTGGAATGCCAGAATATCCCCAAGGATTTAAGTTATGAGTTATAGATGCTGAATTGAAGGAACATATAAGAGAGGTATCATGATCTCTTGGGGCATGGGTCGAGACTTGAATAAATGGCATTTTATGAGTTTACAATACTGCTGGAAACAGAGGATTTAAACTAGATAACAACAACAAAGCCTTATCTCAGCTACTTGAGGTTGGATACACGAATCCCATTCCACCATTCCACTCTGTCAGAGGCCATACCGGCTGTTAAATCACAAGCACCCATGTTTTTCTCCCTAATTCAATAACTCATTTTTGGCCTTCCTATTGTCCTTCACTGCCTTCAACTTACACCCTCTCAATCCTTCTCACCAGCGTAATCATTAGTCATCTTCGAGCACAACTAAGCCATTCCAGTCAACTTTCACTCATCTTTTCACCTATTGATGCTATACCTAAGCCCCCACAAATGGATTCATTTTTAATTTTATCCTTTCTACCCTTACCACTAGTGCAGGACAGCCTAGGGGGTTACTGATTCCTACAGATGTGGACCCAAAATTAACCTAAAACGGTACATTTTATCAAAACACTAAAATAAGGTTCTAGAAAATCTGGACAGAAGATAGGAGATAATCAAAATACGCCTGCAGAACCCTTAGAATGGGACGACACTTTGATGATAGATTAATGATAGATGTATTAGTGTACAAAATTTCAGGCCTATCCGATGAATAAAAGTACATAAAGATATAAAAGAACAGGCTGTTCTAGAAACAAAACCAGTCTCAAGAACTAGGTTTAGGTTAACAGAAAATCAACAAACCCCAAAGAGATTCAAAAGGATTTTAGACTTTTAGATAGAAAACATATAGAGGAAGAAAATCTCTATAACTGTAATGGCAGCAACAAGAAGAGAAATGAATGTAGACAAAAAGAAGAAGAAAAAAGATCAAGAAGATCAAGAAGGAAGAGAACCAATCAGTATCAACTGATTAGGGTTTCTAGTGGCACCAACCCCTAGAGAAATTCACAAAGCACCAACCATGAGAAGAAAAGAGTGAAAACTTGAATTTTATTTCATTAATCATCCATCAAAAACCCTAAATGTCGTGCAGCTCAATTTAAAGGCTTTAAACATAAATAAAATAAATTGAAATAAAAAAAATAAGAAACCACTAAAATAAAAATCCTATTCTAACTAGGACACTTACTAAACTTAAAACTTCTAAAACAAAAGACTACTAAAACTCCCCTTAGAGAGGCTGTCGACCAGCTCTTTAAAGGTCACACTTTAACTTATTGACTTTCTAAAAACATTATTCCCATCACTCACATACCCCTTTAGTAATTTGGTCATAACTTCCCCAAATCACATCGGATTTGCATAATCTTGTCTCTTTTGAAAGGTAACTGAATAACCCTTCTAAAGACACCAAAATCTAGCCCAAATGGCAAGTTTTGACCTTAGAAAACTTAGGCTAAATGTAAGTTACGGCATTACCCTAAATCCATAAATTGACCTTGGCTTTCAAGCCTTACTGCATAAAAACCCAGAAATTAAAACGTTCTAATACCCATGGCCTTTAGGCATCCATCACAACTTTCGTCTCAGCCATGAAATAAGCTTAGCCAAATTGCAATACAACAGGGTCACATAGCGTGGAGGTCCAAAATTAACAGTCTCACCAACAATACCAAAATCAATGTGATTAGAGTCTCATTTATCAAGAAACGGCAAGATCTCACCATTCAATAATAAAGGAAAAATAATAATATTCAAGCACTCATAAAATCTGGAAGTTCGCAAATTTTTGTGAACTCTTGGTGAAGGAGCAGGTTTTTTTTTCAGGGGAAGGGGAGGGTATTTTGATAAGAATAATAATGTACCAAGAAAGTGATGCAGGATCCCCAACCCTATACAAGAGAATCGGTTTACAAAAAGGCATCATCTAAAAAGTTATATCACACAACCCAAATGTAAGGGTTGAGTGATGTATCTTCCCTGTTCCTGTAAAAATTCAAAAGAACTCCTGTTTTCTTAGACTGACGTAACTAATTTCAAAATGCATAGCAATAAAATTCCTTCAAAATACATCTAAACCAACTAAGCTTCTTACACCATGGTGGAGATTTAGCTTATGGAAGTTATACGAATAGGTATGATGTTTTCTAGCAGTGCTGGCTGATGCGACCACCCCTTAGTTGTATAAGCAGGTTAGAAACCAGATGCCGAACATTTGAACTGCAGTCCCTTGGACCCCAGCCACAGGCTCAGAGGCTCAGACTGAGGTCCATATTTGGGTTCTACTGCACGCCTGATCTGGAGGCCCAACAGAAGGGCCATGAAGACCAAGGTTCGGAGTAGTAGTGCTCTAAGGATTGAACACAGTTTTTTTTTTTTTTTTTTTTTTTTTTTTTTTTTTTTTTTTTTTTTTTTTCTGATAGGTTGGACACATGATAATTCCATGACCAACATTTGAAACTCAACAATGGTCTTTGCCCCACAATGTTTTCTTGGAGGTTGACCAGCTTCTATATTTTCTCCTACAAGATTCCCAGATCTACAACAGTTCAAACCAAATAACTTATCTGGCTTATCAAGGTTTTCAAAAATTGAGCACAAATTTGGCACACCAATTTGATACACAGATATATATCAGAATCGCAATAAATATTCAAAGATAATATCTCAAACCAGGAGCATGAATACTGAACAAGCATTTGTTCTCATGGTTCAAGTATGCATCACCAATACCAAGGGCAAACTATCACATTATCTGTTTTTAAACAAGTCCAATGCTCCAGCAATTCATACAAAGGAAAGGACCATAGGATACTGCATGGAGATGTGTAAATGAAAGCTTTGGTCCAATAATTGCCAATGATACTCATGATAGTCATTTTAGGGAAAGAAATCAAACCTGTACATATGTTCAACGAAGTCATCAATAAGAACAGGCCAAGCACCTGCAAGAGGGATCAAGCAACTAAAGCTCACTTTTGGAACTAATACAAGTCATTCATGTCTCAACAAAAAGTTCAAATTTTAAGTCCAGAATGATGTACAATTATATTTCTAGTAAGATAGCAACTTGAGCCAGGCTGGCCTGTGGGGTTTTTGTGAGTTGGACAGACCCTGGCTCATTTTTGGGCCCAAAGTTGGATCCAGTTTAACAGGAGGCCCAGCCCAAATATACATAATAGATGCATCTATCCATACATAAATACACACATATAGATAAATAGGTCATTCACACATACATGCATATTATCACCAAGGCTTGGATAGAGGAGGGGGTTGTGTCAGGCTGGCAGCCTTCATAAAACCTTTAGTCAACCCATTTAAACCATAGTTACCAGAGCAAGAAAAAATACAGAAGCGAGATGTGGGAAGTGAGGCTCAATAAATCCTTGGGAAACAAAAAGCGAGAAATGATTAAAAAGCATAACAAGTAGGAAGCAATCGAAGAGCATGTCAAGTACAATTTGGAAGTAACTTCTAAGTTTTAACCGTTAGAAAAACATATAATGAGATGATTAGGGAATAAAATGAAAATAATAGATAGTTAAGTGATTACTATTAGGCAGTGTTTTAAATATCAACACAATACAGCCGATACGGCTGATATGTATCTGTAATTCTGTATTGAAGGGGTGCGATACGATATCCCCCCTCAATTTTAAATATTTCCTGTATTGCCAATACGTATCAGTGTATCGATACGTATCACCGATACATTACAAAACTTATATATAAAACCCCAGGTTCTGTCAATACATCAATGCTTTTTTTTTTTTTTTTTTTGAGAGAGAGAGAGAGAGAGAAAGAGATAAAACTGCATTAATATAATAAAATAGAAGGCAAAGAAGAAACAAAGGCTTCACCAGGGCGGTGAACCGAGAAACAGAGGAACTAAAAGGGGAACAAAGACAAACAAAGCAACAACCAAAAAGCCAAACAAGACAGCTCAAATTAAATGAATAAACCCCTCCCAGGCCACAAGCCCGATCCGACTCGTCAAAGTCGGGATGTATGAACAACCAATCCTGAAGAAACTTATGGACCCAAACAGCAATGCGATCCATAGAGGTGAACTTATCCTCAAAGATGTGCAGGTTTCTCTCCTTCCAGACTACCCAGCAGATAACCCTCGGAAGAAACCGCCAAATCACCTGAAAGATACCATCTAAGCCACTAGACCACCAACCACATATCAGGTCTCTGAAAGAATTTGGAAAAGCCCAAGAGATTAAAATAAGAAAAGAAGAAGACCCCAATGTAACAACCTGAAAATGAATAAAGAGGCGGTCAACAGATTCCTCATCTCTCATACACAATGCATCTATTAGCCAAATTCCATCCATTGCTTTGCAAATGGTTGAGAGTAAAAATTTTATCCAACACAGTGGTCCAAATAAAGAAATTGACTTAAAAGAATCCCCCGGATCCAAATGCCTATAAAGGAACAATTTTCACAATCAACCTAATCTAGCCCACCATAGAAGGATTTGGTGGAGAACCGACCTCTCTTACAAAGGCTCCATAATCTCTTATCACTCTCACCTGGGACCAACCTATACTCATCTAAACAACTCATCAACCCCAACCAATCTCCTACTTCCCAATCATTAAGATTTCTCATTAAATTAAGGCACCAAGCCCCAGACCTTCAGGGATCAAAGAAATCAGCAACGAAACCTTGATTATTAGAAGCAATAAGAAAGGAACCTATGAAACTCATCATTAAGGGGGAACCTACCACACCAACTGTCCTCCCAAAACCGGATCTCCTCACCATAACCCACCTTGAACCTAATGAATCTCATGAACTGATTTTTCACCTTCATAATAGCTTTCTAGATCCCACAGCAATACGAATCACTAGCCACCTTAGGCTCCCAAACCGAATTGCTATCATACCTGACCTCAATAACCTTTCTCTAAAGGCTTTCCCTCTCCTCTCCAAATCTCCAAAACCATTTACCTAACAAAGCCTGATTTTGGCATCTAATCATCCGGATCCCAAGAGCACCCAAATTCAAAAGACAACAGAGAGTCTTCTAATCAACAACATGAAACCTTTCATGCTCATCAGTATCATTCCACAGAAACGCTCCCAAAACTAGTATCCATCTACTTGATAATAGACACTGGGACAGTGAAGAAAGACAAGTAATAGTTATGAATGCTAGTCAGGATGCTCTTAATCAAGGTAAGCCGACCCCCCCCTATTACCCCTTGCTAAAAATTGCTCCAAAAAAACGCTTTTTTTCTTCAAATTCTTTGTGAAAGAAACTACTACTAGCCAAATCTAGGACCCAACTTTAGTCTTTTTCAAGGAAAAACACGTATTTGAGCTGCATCGTATTTGAGCTGCATCGAAGCCGAAACCCCAAACTTCGTCAATAACTTTGATAATGTTGAAGTATATTAATTCATGTATCTCCTAACACTTGAAGGTTTTGGGAAAGTCGGTTAATTCACTATTAACATAGTATCAGAGCCAAGCCAAGTCGTGAGTTCAAATCCTTGTGTAACTAAAAGTATTCTCCCAGATGTAAGAGTGCACGTATGTGTACCTGTAGTGTACTTGCATCTAGTTCCCCAAATGTTTCCAAGAAAGAACAATGTTCCTCTTAAGGGGGGAGTTGAAGTATGTTAGTGTTTTCTCTCCAACACCTTAAGGTTTTGAAATCAAGTCCAAAACACCTTAAGGTTTAGGGAAAGTTGGTTAATTCACTGTTAACAGGTAAGCCCCTAATTTTAACTCCTTTCTTCTTAGATTTTTTATATGTTATGCATTTATGGCATATCTACAGTTCCATGGAGTTTAAATTTTTTTTCAAATAATAAAATTATTTTTCTAAAAAATTAGAAAATTTAAAAAATCATACCAAATGGACATTGTTTGGTCTAGTTTTTTTATATAAGATACTACAATCCATGATCTACATAGTATGTCAATTTTGCACATTTCAAAAACAAATTTGTTTTTAATTTAAATGATTATTAAATAAAAAATACTAAAAATGCCAAAAAATTGAAAAAAATACAGTAAGCATAGTAAAACACATTGAAAGATGATGTGTATGTTTCTCTTAATTCAACTGTATTTATTTGTCAATTTTTAATTTCTTCATATTTTTTACAAAAAATAATTAAAAATGAAAAAATACAACCTGGTAGAACATATTGAAACATAGTGTGTATCTTTATACATTACCAGTCCCAAGCCCAAATAAAGGAGGAGGGTTGCGTCAGATCGAGAACCAGCTATAAAAACCCACTCAAACCATTTAAATGTGAATCCTAGAAATATGTTGTTGTTGTTGTTGTTGTTGTTCTATTGTGGGTGGTGTTTTTGTAAATTCCATCACATTTTAAATAAGATTTATCCAAAGAAATTGGTGAAAATGAAATAAAAAATAAAAAATACAATAATGATAGAGTTGTTCATGGGCTTTATAGCATGTTATAAACTTATATTCAATATAAGTATGCATCATGTGAATTTAGAGAATGTTTGCAGTTATAGAATTCTTTTTTATTCGCAAGATTGCGAATATACCTCATCATTCGTGCCAGGATCAAGAGGATGATTCAGAGGACATAGGCTAGACGCATGAGACTGCAATTGATGGGGGACCGATATAAGAAGTGTAAAAATTGTGGCAAGGAGATGTGTGGTGGTGGGATCTCATGAGTCACGACTAAAGCAACATCTGGCGAGTGGTTTTAAAAATGTACAAAAATGCAAACGTTGCCCAAAGGAAGTCAAGGATGTAATGAAGAAGCACTTGAATGAGCAAAAGAAACGAAGAGGGCTAGGAGTGAGAGGGAGGCAGAGTTTAGGGAGGCTATATTATAGAAGCCTGGGCTTGTGGACATAGACTAAGCAGCAAAGGCAATAATATAGTCTTGCAGTGCAGGCAAGTATAGCAAATCGGTATGAGAGAGAACAACTTCATTATGTTAGCTCTTTTAAGCCAAATTTTGGGCCTTCTATACATGAAGAAAGGGATAGTGGTAGTAATAGGGGTGTTGGGGCTAGGGTGGTAGCTCTTGAGGCAGGGGCACTAGCAGCACCATGGAGATGCATGCAGTTGCGAGCATGACCCATGGCTATAGTACGAAGGAGGAGTAGATTCCTGTGGATCCTGATTTATACCACTCTATAGATTCATAGCAGATGAGATTGAAGGTAATATGGGAGTGTGAGTAAGGACAGCATATGAAAAATTCTCATTCTTCCATAGCATTCTAGCTAATGCAACTACGAAACTTTACCTACAAAAAAATTTAGATGAGGCATGGAGGGCAAGGACAAGTGTGAAAGGCACCCACTTCATATGAGATTATGGGGAAGTATTTGAACAACCTGGAAGAGTATATAGTTATCTTGTAAAAACAACTGCTTTTATTGTCTCTTCATCTATCATCAACAATCTTAATGAAGTCAAAGTGTCTTTTATAAGCAATTGCTTTTATTGTCTCTTCATCAAGTGGATGGCCTCATAAATGTATCCCATCGTCGACCTCTTATCCCATCTACCATCCTAAGGACCTCCATAATTGGCTATAAGATGTTCACCACCATACGACACTCACCCCAGAATGCATTACTAATCATCTTTTTGGCTATCCTCTTTGTTGCAATGTTACTCTCTCTATAGTCATGTCATTCTTGTGAAGAAAACAGAGCCTTCAAGCCAACCTTCTTTTGTACTCTGCAATACTATGTAGTTAGTGGCAAAACGTCATACCTAGCCTCCACGCTTCTCTCATCAATGCCATGACATACCCATGATTATATATAAATGAGGTAGTTATTCTGGCCTCTTCTACCACCTTCTTCACTGCCATCATCTTCCCCATATCCTTAAACATGAGGTCTATGCAATGGGATGCACATGGGGTCTAAAATAGGTTATATCTTCTTGAATTCATAAGTTTTTCTCTTGACTTATTGAATTTGTTGCCATTATTTATCACTATTAGACCACATTCTTCTTTCCCGTCTCTTTAAGTACCTTTACCAATAATTTGTAAATATACTTGGCATCCTTGATAAAATTAAATGTCACCACAAATCTCAAAAATATGGTACGACCATCGCAATACACCATGAAGTTGATGATTAACTATCTCGTAGGACCAGTCCAACCATCACACATAATAATGACTAATGTAGGGGCCATTTTCATACCAGGCTCAAGTGGGATAGTCTGTGGGAGACGGGGGCACACTTGGGGTGGGGCGACTTGGGGGAGACGGGCGACTCATATGAGGCGAGAATCATGAAAGGTGAGACCCACGAAGGAGGGTTCGGTCGAGGGCCTTGCCTAGCCTGGGCTATAAGATAAAGGGATTAATTCACCTCCCTCTATCAGTTTGAGCTTTTAGAGCAAATGAACGGTCATCCGGTATCAAAGTGGTATCAGGGAAAAAAGTATCATGTTTGAAACTTCTCACCAGGGATGATTAATGCAGGGGCATTTACACACTAGACTCAAGCAGAGCAGCCTGTGGGAAACGGGGGCACACTCGAGGTAGGGCGATCCATGAGAGGTGGGCGACTCATGTAAGATAGGACCCATGAGAGGTGGGGCCCACAAAGGAGTGTTCGACCGAGGGTCTAGCCTAGTCTGGGCTATAAGATAAAAGAATTGATTCACCTCCCTCTATCAGTTCGAGCTTTTAGAGCAAATGGTTGGTTGTCCTACATCAAATCAAAAGTTGAAAATCAAGAAACACAATTAGAGAGTTCTTAACCATATTATTGAAACAATCATAGACCATAAATCAAATATTTTTTCTTCAATTTATTTTTAACCAAACCACTCTTTAATCCCTAATTTTCTGCAAGTTCATTTGCTCGTTTTATTCATTTTCTTAAGCTCATCTTATTTTACAGAATTCCTGGCAGCACCTATCTTGAAATCGCCCCCTTATAATCATCCCATTTTCTTGTTTTGATTATTGCTTTTGTTCTTCATTAAAAAAGCTTCAAAAGCCCTCAAACAACATAAAAAAATCCTAGTATTTTGGGTTTAATCAAAGATTTTCAAAGGTACTTTCTGTATTTTCTAGAAATTTTCCTAGAACTAAAAATTTCAAAATTCATCACTTGAATATAAGTCCAAAATTCATGAAATTTTGAACAAATGAAGCTTTTGGAGTACCATACTAGCCCGTAAAATTTCATAATTTTCTAACACGTCATAAAGGTATTTTCATAATTTTTTCAAAATCTAGAAAATTACAAATTTACCCCTGGTCCAAAATCTAAATTTTAATTTCAGATTTATTATTTTATTATTTGGAGTTACTTCCCATCAATTGGTATCAAAACCATGTTTAATCAATTGGTTCTATCTAGCTGAGGTCCTAGCTCCTTTTTGAACTGTTCTCAGGTTCTTTCTGAGTTGAGTTACACCATGGGGATTAGCAACAATGACTTCGTTTTTGATATTAAGAAGCAAGCAAGAGATTTGGAAGCTACAAAAATGGATTTCAACTCCAAGCTAGAAAATCTTAACTCCAAGGTGGACAAACTTGAAGCTAAACTTGACTCCAGATTTGTTGATATTCAATCAAAATTTGATAAAATTATGGCATTTATCCAGTCAAAAGGAAAAGAACCAATGTGGGCAAGGGCTTCATCCAGTTCTATTCCATCTCCAAGTTAGCAGATTGAAGTTCCCATTCATGACGCCCCCATACACTTTGCAACAACAGGTGGCACCTAGAAGAGAGCTTAATAAAGGAGATTCAAATCAGTCAAGCTATACCAACCATGATTTTGATACACAAGTTAGAATTGATGAGCTAGACTTTAGTGGAAAGCACAACACAGATGCATTCTTGGATTGGAAACATCGCATGATGTCTGACTTTAGATGTTACGACATGCCAGAAGAACGCAAGTTTTAGTTTGCAAAGGCCAAATTAACTAGGACAGTCAGGATTTGGTGGACATCATATATGAAAAGCTTTGCTAAATCAGGCAATGGAGAAATTACTACTTGAGGTGAGATGAAGGCAGTCATGCAGAAGCAATTTGAACTTTGAACCACGAGATTTCAAACAAAGAGCTCACATACAGTTGAATCAGCTTGGGCAGAGATCTTTGTTTGTGGAAGCCTACACCAACCAATTCCAACAATTGGCTGCTGGAGCAAGAATCAAATAGAATGATAAGATTCTAGTGATCATGTATAGACAGGGTCTACATCCTCAGATATCTAAAGGTCTATGCTATCATTATTATTCTTCTGTAGATGATGCTATTTAGATAGCATATCAAATAGAGAATAACATGAAACTCCATTCTTCTAAGATGCGTTTCATGGAAAATGCCCCTAGAAACATAGTATATAATAGTGGTGGTTCCTCTAGCAGGCAGACCAGTAGGGCATAAACCCAGAGTGTGACATCATCATCTCCCAAGCCTAATCGCCAGTTTCCTCCTTCTAACTCACAATGTCAAGAAGATTCTACATCTAGGTCATGATCAGATCAGTGCCACATGTGCAAGGGTTTTGATCATCATCAAGCACAATGTTAAAATCGATTTGTAAGACTCTCCAACAAACAAGACCTTAAAGCAGAAGTGTACACTCTTAAATATGTTAAAAGCCGAGAATGACCTGACAGACCAAGTTAAAGAATTCGATGAGGATAGGCACGTACATGTGCTTCACCCTCTTCTTTCTACCCATGCCAAAAAGGAAGAAGATTGGTGTAGTAGCAATATTATTCAGACTCCAATTCGATGCAATGGTCAGGTTTACTCTATGGTCATTGATGGGGGCAGCTGCACAAATTTAGTATCTAAAGAAACTGTGAAGAAATTGGGTCTGAAAGCCGAACTGCAACCCAATCCTTACAAGGTTGTCTGGGTCAACAACACTAGTATAAAAGTCCAGGAGAGATGCTTAGTCGCATATGCTATTAGAGGATTTATTGACAAAGTGCAACGTGACATCCTTCCAATTGAGGTGTCACATCCTTCCAATTGAGGTGTGTCACATCCTTCTTAGACGACCATGGTTATTTGACAAGAAGGCCCACCATTGTGGGTACACCAACACATATACATTAGAATACCAAAATAAGCACATCAAGATGGTTCCATGTAAAGTCTCTCCCCATCTAAAGCTTAAGAAGACGCTTGGCTCCTTCTGTATCGTTTAACATATGGTGGTGAAGGGATCCTTGGTCCTCCTCTCAAACTCAACGGGATTGAGTTTTCTAAGAGGGGGGAGTTGATGCAGCATCATTGGCATGATTGGATAAGGCTTATCCGTTGTGGAGGCCCAAGCCTAAGCCTAGGAAGCACTAAT
>JAOXJP010139947.1:0-13378 GCA_025762735.1 Platanus orientalis | reverse complement strand
AAAAGTTAAGTCAAGAATTACCTCTTTATAGGTTGGTGTTGCCTTGATCACAAGATGGGGTTGCTCCTCCTTGAGCTTGATGTAACTATCTTTCCCCAATTACTTCTTGGTTGGTTCTTCAAGTTAAAAAGCCAATCTTGATGGGTTGCTCCTCCATGAGCACAATATGACTATTAAGCCTACTTTTCTTTACAAGGGTTTAAACAACCCTTGATTCCTTCCACTTAAATATTTTCCTTAATTGGAACAAGGTAGAAGAGGGGAATGATCCTTTTTGGGTGATGATTTTCCTATCTAAGCATAGAGATATTTTCAAAGGAATGGAGAGTTGAATATCTTAATAAATTCCCAATTTTAGAGTAAAAGAGTAGTGATTTTTATCATGACCATTACCTTGTTCATTTAAGATTTTTTCCTTTTATATTGAATGAAAATGCTTCATGTCCATTCGATTAGAACCATCCCAAATGGTCAAAATATCTTATCCATTGATTGGTAATGAATTTTTGAAGATTAGACCGTTTATAGTGTTTTTGCTACTTTGGATCGATCCAAGTGCAAAAAACACCCAGAATTAGCAATCTGAGAGTTGTTGGATTAATCTTGGATCGATCCAAATAAGTTTAGATCGAAGTGGTTCGATTATGGATCAATCCAATCCCTCTTAAAGTCTTGGGAATGCTACAGATAACTTTGGATCGTCCCCCTATGACCCCTGAAGGTCCGTGGACCTTGGAAAACCCATCATGGGACTTTGATTCACCTCGACTACCATACAATATTTGATTTATCTTGTGAAGGCTTGGAATGATACGTGAATCCTTCGAGATAACTTACTGACTCCCGGATTGATCTCTTGAGGCTTTCTTTGAAGCTTGATAATGATCTTCATGTTGTTTTGATTTAAGGACCACCTAGAATCTAACATGACTCTCAGTTCATGTCCTAGTCTATACAAAAACATGTATTTTACAGACTCGTGGAATTTACCACATAATACATTTACATGTCAAAAATTTCTGGGGTTTTGCAAGGTGATTCTTGGGCTAAAAGTGTACTTTTGTCCAAAATCTTAATAAATTTGGATAGGTTATAGTATGTGAAGTTGTATGAAAAAGGTCATTGTTTTGTAAGAGGACTTAACACAAACACATGGTGGACCTTTGTTTTTTGGCTGAGTAGAATGTTAGACTAAGGGAACTAAATCAGAGGCCACGTGTGGGCATTTCAAGACTAAGGGAAGAGGGATTAATGGGGTTGGTTGAGTACAGAAAAGTAGTTCAATTATAGGTCTGTAATAGGGTTGCTTAGAGGACTGAACTAGGTGAATCAAATAACACCAATCTGGGAATAATTAGTGCTAATCTGATGGCAGTTTAGACTTCAAAATATAGCCTGAGAGAGGTAGGAACAGAGGCTAACAAAAGTAAATATATTAGCTATTAAGGATGAAAATCAGATAGTAGAATTAGGTTTTGGATAAGGACTGCAAGATGGGGTAGAAGACCTGGCCACAAGTTCTGGAGATTGGTGTTCTTATCTCAGATTATGAAAATAACAAGGAGGTGGGGTATTAGATCTATAGAAAATATAACAGGGTTTTATTGATGACTGTAACAGAGGACAACTTAAAGAGGGATTGTTATAGGGGTAGAAGAAGGTTAAGGTTGTGGGTTACAGTGAGAGAAGAAGAAGAAGGGAAAGACAGTAATCTTAGGAGAGGAAAAAAAGTTTGGTTGTAGGGTATAGATTCTTGATGTTATTGGTTTTAAACCTTGCATAGAAACTTATCACAACCAAACAACCAACAAACTCTTAGATTAAAGTAATGAAACACTAAGAAAATAGAATATCAAGAGTGAAGATGGAAAAGAGAGAGAGAGAGAGATTAACGAAAGAAGAGAGAAGAGAGAGCCTTTATACCTGGTATTCCACTTATGGAACCCAAACCTTCAAACCAATTTCATTCAAAATCTTCAATGTCTTACATACAGTCCTAAATCACTTCTTATATAATGAAATTTTTGCTAAATTAAAAAAAAAACCCTATTTTACTTTTATTTGTATAAAACTCGGCTAGAAAGCCTTATTAAAAAATCACCCTTAAATAATAAAACTTTGACAAAACTACCCCTAAAATAGTAAAAATAAAACTAACCACTAAAGCCCATTGGGCATCTTCACACTCCCTTTCTTGACTTGATTGTGGGTCTCCAAAGGGGATGCTTTATATCCATCCATTTCATTGTTGTTGCATTAACTCCCCCCCTTTAAAAAGTACTCAACCCCGTTGAGTTAGGGTGGGGTCCAAGGATACCATCACCTCTAGGAATTCAATGAAGCAAGTATGATCTAGCCGTCTTCTTAAGCTTGATCTTCCCCATGTCTAGACAAGGAACCATAATCACTCTCCTCTTATCATGCAAGAAAGAATAAGTGTTTTTGAAACCACAGTACTGCACTTTTCTATCATATAACCTCGACCATCCAAGTAATATATGACATATTTTAAGTGATAGTACATCACATAAAACCTGTTTAGTAAACCCACTAATCTTATACGTAACCATGCACCTTTCTTGAATCTTTAGATTAGTATTGTTTACCCATTCGACCATGTAGGGTTCAGGATGCGGTTCAGTCTTAACCCAACCTCTTGCAAGCTTCTTCGGATACAACATTGGCACAACTTCCTCTATCAATGACAAGTGAGCAAAGTTGTATATTACATCACACTCTAGTCTACAAAATACTATTCTGCCTCCAATCCTCATAATCTTTGACCTCTTTCGTAGTCAAGACAAGGCGAAGAACAAGCATAGGACCATCCTGCTGCTCTAAACGTTGTTGCGCAAGATCATTCTAAGCTTCCACAATTGTATCCTCAATTGGCATGTACACCTTTATATCCTCATCACTCTCAGATGTAGCATGCTTATCTGCAACTCCAACTACACATTGAGGACACCGGGTAGATATATGGTTAGGACTTCTACATTTAAAACCTGTCCTTCTACCCCCCCTGATTAGAAGCCTTTGACTGCCTGGCTCTAGGTGGTGTAGAAGCTTTGCTGGGTTTAGATATTGCTGTAGAAGCTCCATTATGCTGTGGTCCAGATGTTGGTTTGCTTGTGTCTTCTACTGCATTTGATCTATCCTAGATGTAAGCTTGAAGTCTAAGCCTCCCAATTCTTGTCTAAGGCTCTAAACATTACTCTTTATAGCTTGAATGTTTGCATTATGCTCATCCACTATACTGGATAGAGTATTAATGGTGTGAACCATGTTTGCCTCATGAGAAATTTTAGGACACAGAAAATCAAAAGAAGGAACTCCCCAAGAACCCAACTAGATAGGACTTAGTTGGAAGCTTGCTCTGATACCAAATGATGTGGAAGTACCTAAGAGAAGGTTGGGGTTTCCACAAGTGTGGGGCCCAATTAATAGTCAGCATCACTCTTTAAAAGTGGGAATTTCATAGGGGATAAATTCTGGAAAATTTGGGCAATAATGGTAAAATTACCAAATTACCCCTTATTGTGTGTCAGAAATTTCTGGGGTTTGGCAAGGTGATTCTTGGGCCCAAAGTGTACTTTTATCCCAAATCTCAATAAATTTGGATAGGTTATAGTATGTGAAGTTGTATGGAAAAGGTCATTATTTTGTGTGAGGACTTAACACAAACACACGGTGGGCCTTTATTTTTTGGCTGAGTAGAATGTTAGATTAAGGGAACTAAATCAGAGGCCACGTGTGGGGATTTCAAGAGCAAGGGAAGAGGGATTAATGGGGTTGGTTGGGTATAGAAAAGTATTTCAATTATAGGTTTGTAACAGGGTTGCTTAGAGGACTGAACTAGGTGAATCAAATAATACCAATCTGGGAATAACTAGTGCTAATCTGATGGCAGTTTAGACTTCAAAATATAGCTTGAGAGAGGTAGGAGTAGAGGCTAACAGAAGTAAATATATTGGCTATTAAGGATGGAAATCAGATGGTAGAATTGGGTCATGGATAAGGATTGCAAGATGGGGTAGGAGACCTGGCCACAAGTTCTGGAGATTGGTGTTCTTATCTTAGATTATGAAAACAACAAGGAAGTGGGGTTTTAGACCTACAAAAAACATAACAGGGTTTTATTGATGATTATAATAGAGGACAACTTATAGAGGGATTGTTATGGAGGTAGAAAAAGGTTAAGGTTGTGGGCTGCAGTGCGAGAACAAGAATAAGAAGGGAAAGACAGTAATCATAGGAGAGGAAGAAAAGTTTGGTCGTAGGGTATAGATTCTTGATGTTATTGGTTTTAAACCTTGCACAGAAACTTATCACAGCCAAACAACCAATAAACTCTTAGATTAAAGTAATGAAATGATAAGAAAATAGAGAATCAAGAGAGAAAATGGAAGAGAGAGAGAGAGTGAGTGATTAATGAAAGAAGAGAGAAGAGAGAGCCTTTGTACTTGGTATTCCACTTGTGGAACCCAAACCTTCAAACCAATTTCAGTCAAAATTTTCAATGCCTTATGTACAACCCTAAGTCACTTCTTGTATAATGAAATTCTTACTAAATTTTTTTAAAAAACCCTATTCTACTCTTATTTGTATAAAACTCCTTGGCTGGAAAGCCTTATTACAAAATTACCCTTAAATAATAAAACTTCAACAAAACTATCCCTAAAACAGTAAAAATAAAACTAACTACTAAAGCCCATTGGGCCTCTTCCACACTCCCTTTCTTGACTTGATTATGGGCCTCCAAAAGGGATACTATGTATCCATCCATTTAATAGTTGTTGCATCAATAAGGCTATAAAGCCAAGGGTATTTTGTGGGAATACTAGCCTAGTCGACAGCCCCTACTGTTGTCCTTTAGTGGCCACCAAAGTCAAGCAATGGAGGATTTGGTAGTTTAATTTTCAGGAAAGTAAATTTTAGGAAATACTTGGCAAGCAAGTTGAGGAGTTTTAGTAGTTTCTAAATTAGTAAACTTTTATTATTTAGAAGGTTGTAAGCCTATTTAAAGGCACCCCGTCCCCTATATTTTCTATGGAAGATTGATTAATTTTGTGTGAATTGGAGTTCCAATTGTGGTTGTGGGCCTACCCTCTCCCTCTCCTTTTCTCTTGTTCTCTTTACACTTCCCACACCCCACAATCCCTTCTTCTCCCTCTCCTTTTTCTCCCAACCACTCGAACACCCCATCTAATTCTTCCTCCATCTTCTTCTTCAATCTCTCTTCTTCAATTTCTTCTTCTCCTTCGTTCTCCTAACACTCTAATTTCTTGCTTCTAAAGCTATAAAGAAGGAAACTAAGTGATGGATTAATTCAGGCTAACAAGCTACAACATATAAAATAATGAAAAAACAAGTACCTGACACTTAAATTATCAACTACATTCTAAACTAGAGAATAACTAACAAAATAATGCGTAAAAGACCTACAAAAAATAGGCTAGAAAGAAAGTTATAGATGCATAAATACAGGCTGGGTATCAAGTAATCAAGACATACAAGGAGTTACCAATGATATCAAATGGGTTTCCAAGCAAGAATTAAATAATGGGTGAGGTTTAGGTCACTTGGGGAAACATATAATAGGTGCTAACAGTAACTAGGCTGTAACTAGGTGCATAAAAAAGGCTATGTGAAGAGATGTTTACACCTGGGCAGTAGTAGTGGACTGATGTGTAGAGGTTTGGGAGAACCTTTAGTCAGTCAAAGATGAATATCAGCTTTGTAGGGCACTTCCAAGACTAGCCTTCATTTTCTTTTTTCTTTTTTAGTGAATAACGAATGATTTCATAAAAAGAAGACAGAAATACAACAATAGAGCACAAGGCAAAAGCAAGCCACAAAAACCAACAGATAAAAACCAAAGAAAACTACATCAATCCTTTGGCATATGGTCCCCCTCAAACAAAGACTCCTGCCCCACACTCCACTTGGCAATCTTGTCAGCCGCATCATTTTGGACTCGGAGGATAAGACTCAACACCGCATCCATATCTCTAATCAAAACTCTAATCTCAGCAATGAAGTGGTGGAGTCTCTAAGCACCGCACTGAGCCCCCCTCCCACAAGCTATGATCATCGAAGAATCTCCTTCCACAATGCAGCCCCTTACTCCTCTGACTTTGATCAGCCTCAACCCTTCCAACAAACTAGTGAGCTCCACAACAATTGCATTATGGATACCAATGGAGCCACCTTTGACCCGTAAAATCTGGCCCGAAGAATCCCTTAGGACACACCCATACCCAGCAGGGCTAGGGTTCCCAAAAAAAACACCATCAAAATTTAATTTCACCTTATCTATAGGGGGAGGGATCCAATCCAACATCACAGGCCTCTTTAACGAGAGAAAGCCTAATAAGCAAGAAGCCCAGTCCTGCAACATGTCATTTAATGAACAATCTTGGAACTCCTTTACTACCAGCCAAGAGCAAACAATCAAATCATAAACTTCCCACTCTTTCCTCTTCTTGTTTTCAAAAATGCACCTGTTTCTCTCCTTCCAAATACCCCACACCACACCTGCAAGAACAACCTTAAGAAACATCCTACACTTCACTCCTACAACCCCCCCTGCCCCCAATGAAAAAACAAATCCTTCACTGAGTTCAACATGGTATAATTGACTAAAATAGTCTTTTTGAAGCAGTTCCAGATTTTTGAAGAATAGGAACTGTGGATAAATATATGATTATCAGATTCCTCGTCCTTCATGCATAAAGGGCAAATAGAAGGGGAGAGGGACATAAAAGGTCTCCTCTTCAACACATCCAAAGTATTTTGCCAACCGAGAACAGCTATCCAAGAAAAAGCCTTCACCCTATGAGGCGTAACGGAATTACATATATTTGAGACCGGTATAGAATGGGCTAAGAGGGAATCACTAATCAACAATTTGAAGGACTTATAAGAAAACATTCCATCAACCAAAGGGAACCACACACGAGAAGCCCCTTCATCACAATCAATAAACACCAACTGGAGGTCCTCCATCAAATTACCCACAATAGGGATCTCCTAGTCATAAGGATCATGAGTGAACGGGAGATTCCAATTTAGACCCAACAGCCCAACGGAGAGAACCTCTGCCACCTTCGCATCTTTAAACAGAGCCACGCAAAAAAGATGCATGTAAGAGACTTCAAAAGTATAATCACCCTCCCAAAGGTCTTTCCAAAAACGGATTTTATGGCCATTTCCAAGAAGGAAACAAGTATAGTGAAGGAAAAAAGGACGCACCTGAGTAATATGTTACCAACATACGGAATGAGACCCGAGGAAGAGTTTGATTGTAGTCTCACTCATTTGTATCATACCTGTATCTACTAAGGATGATGGAATGTCAAAGACTTCCTTGCTCCGTGCAAAACCTCTACAACCATTTCCCAAGCAATGCCAAATTTTTTTCTTACAAACAACCCAAACCCAAACCACCTTCTTCCTTCGGCTTCACAACAATATCCCATTTTACTAGATGATATTTCTTTTGACTACCCCTTTCCCACAAGAAATATGTTGGTATCTCTCCAAATTCCTCACCACCTTGCAAGGCATCTTGTACAAAGACACGTAGTAGACCGGGATATTAGAAAGCACGGCTTTAATCAAAGCAATTCTCCCTCCAAGAGAAATATAGGACCTCTTTCAACATACAAGCATTTTAAAAACATTTTCCACCACCGGATCCCAGAAAGTCCCTGACCTAGGATTCCCTCCAAGGGGCATACCCAAGTAATGGATAGGTCATCCTCCCACAGTACATCCCAAAAGCTGAGCAAGGGAAGAAAGCCTATTCTCATCAATATGAATACCCACTGTCAGCACCCAAATATTGACTCGAGTCAATTAATGGAATTAGATGGGTTCATTTGCAGCCTGCAATCAAACGTACAACCTCGTCTATAAAAACCCGAGTTGGTGGCAACTCTAAACTAAAACCCCGAGACCGAACCACGTTGGCCAAACACGGTTCCCTGAAGTGGGGCGAGTAGACCACCTGGTCTTTCCCTGATGCCCACACCCACCATACATGATTTGGAAAGATTCACCTTAAGGCCAGAAATAGCTTGAAAGATCTTCAAACACATATCCATTCTTCTGATGTTATCCCTCTCAGCTTTAAGGAAGAGAATCGTATCATCCGCAAATTGAAGATGGGAAACCATAATCTGATCATCCCCCACAGAGTAACCCCCAATAAGCATCACCCTTATACCCTTTTAAAAATAGCACTCAAACCATCCGCCAAGAGGGAGAATAGAAAAGGAGAAAAGGGATCCCCTTGGCGAAGGCCCCTAAAAGATTTGAAGAAGCCTTGAGAAGTTCCATTAATCAAGATCAAGAAATAGGGCTCCAAAATGCAACCCCGCAACCAAGAGATCCAACAATCACCAAAACCTTTTTTCTATAAGACCCAAAAAAGAAAGTCTCAATCCACCTTATCATAAACCTTCTCCATATTAATCTTGCACACCACCCCTTCCATACAATCCCACCTCATCGAATCCACACATTCATTCACAATCAGAATACTATCCAAAATTTGTCTCCCTTGAATGAAAGCATTTTGCATAAAAGAAACCACCCCTCCCATGACCTCTCTAAGTCTAATAAACAACACCTTAGAGATGAATTTTATAAAGGCCCCCCACCAAACTAATAGGCCTAAAGTCACCCATAGAAGTAGCCCCCTCTTTTTTGGGAATTAAAGCAATGAATGTGGATCTCATAACTTCGCAAGTAGCACCCCGCTCAAAGAATTCCAAGAAAAGCTTCATAAGATCACCTTTAATAGTATCCCAACATTCTTGAAAGAACATAGAGAAACCATCCAGGCTTGGCACTTTAGAACCATCCATGTCCATGATGGCACTTCTAACTTCCTCCTCCAAAAAAGGTTTTTCAAGATTGGCAACTTGATCCTGGAGCTGGGAATGAAACAAATTATCGATGATCGGCCTACATCTCCCATCCCTCATATACAACCTCTCATAAAACAGGTTGGCTTCATTAGCAATGTCCTTAAAGTTCGTAAACTCCTCCCCGCCCACGACAATACTAGAGATAATGTTTTTTTTTTTCTCCCATTGGCCACCTAATGGAAGAACTTCATGTTACCATCTCCTTCTTTAAGCCATTTTGATTTAGCCTTTTGATGCCAAAAAGTCTCCTCTGCTTTAATATTTCTATTCAAGTCAGTCAACACCTCCTCCTGCTTAGATCTAAGCTCCTTCATTTTACCAATGCCTTCTTCCACAAGTTTTCCAATATAAACCAACTCTCCACTCAACTTGGCCATATTATCTTTAAGATTGTCGAATGTAGTTTTATTCTAATCCCGAAGCTTGCCTTTGATATAGACAAGTTTTTGCATAAAACGAAATCCTTCCCAACCCCCCACCTCACACTGATTCCACCAATCATGCACCAATGATTTGAAAGTAGGGTGAGTGGCCCACCTATTTTCAAATCTAAAAGGCTTAGGGCCATAACTCCTAGTACAAGTCTCCAACGCTACCAGCCAATGATCCGAAGTTCACTTTGGCTTCACCTCTAGAAAATAAAACGGGTATAACCCCTCCTAATCTCCTGTAACCAAGAATTTGTCAAGACAACACATCACGGTGTTTTCTTGCCCATTTGTCCAAGTAAAATTTGCATTGCCAAGGGGGTTGTCCTGAAGACACCTTTATCTAACAAACTCCTCAAAATATCTCATACTACGGGTGATCCTCCCACTAGAACGTTTTTTAGAAACAAAACGAATAACATTAAAGTCGCCTCCAATGACCCAAGGCCCAGGCCATTTATTTTTTAAGCCTTTTAATTCAGCCCAGAATTCATCCCTATTCGAGGTTGAAGCCAGCCCATAGACTCCAGTGAACATACACTCATGACCAAGAAATAAATCCTTCAAAATGACAAAAATAAAGAATTTCCCAATAACATCCTCCGAACAACCCACACTCGCAGGGTTCCAAGCACATAAAATACCACCCGCAGTCCCCAATGCAAGCACCACACACCATTCAGCCAAATCCGGCCCCAAAATCCACTTCACCAAACAACTAGGCATATCCTCCCTTTTGGTCTCTTGAAGAACCACCACATCCGACCAACAACTCCGAATAGCTGCCTTAACCAACATTCGCTTCTCCACACTACCTAACCCTCAAACAATCCAAGACAGCACTAACATAGAGAAAACTTTGACAACCCCATTCAGTTCAACCTTCTTGAGTTCTCGCCGACACTCCTATCCTTCGTATCCCAGGCCAACTTCTTAAGCTCCCTCGTTCCTCTATCCCCCTTTCGAACATCAGCTTTATCACCAGAAAGTTTTAGAAACTATGACAATTTCACCTCATTTTTGTCACCATCACTGACAATAAGGCCCATTTTCTCAATAAAACAATCCATCTCATCATCCCTAGAATCCTCCACTAAACTACGCTTACTCGTCAGACTTTGGCAAACCATCACCCTTGAAGACCCTGGTAGATGCTCAAGGGAGGAACCTGTAGAAGATTGACAAGGCACAGCAGGAGAAGAATTAGGGGAAGAGGAAATCAAAGGGTCAGGAATACTTGGGTTAGACACATAAGAGACATTATCGAGACCCCATAGCACCTCCGTAGAAGACTCCACCCTCGCCTCCCCCTTTTCTATAAGCTGAACATCTTGGGAGGAAGCGTAATCCACCATGTTCGCATAACCATCGTGGAAGATTCCAACCATCTGCACGATCTGACCTTTAATAGGCCCCTCGTCCAGAGATAAAAATTCTTCCTCCAAGTCCAAGTGAACATGGAAATCATGGGGTGAGATCCTTCCAGCAAAGCTCAAAGACTGATAACTTTGAGGTGTAGAGAAGTTGGCCTGAAATCCTCTATGGGACATTTCGTCATCCCCATCGCAAGAGAGATCCCCAGCATGCCTTCCAACCGAGCTACCAATACGGTCAAGCAGAGAAGAAGAACAATCCGATGTATGAAGCAGCAAGTCACGCCTCTCTCCCATGATGTTAGCGACACCGGAAATCGAACCTGAAAGTTGTTTCCACCTCGCATGAGACGCTCCCTTCATTAAAGCACCATTAAAACCATCCGCCAAAGAATCCCTAACAATCTCAGTTGAGGATAAAGGGGCAAATTGATTCACGGTTCGCATAAGAAAAGATACCTCGTCTACAAACCCATTTGAGCCAGGCCTAGCAACCCGGCCCTTTTTCACCCAGACCCATTTGCTAGATGGGCTTAAGACCCCTTCAGCCCTCTTAGACATTTGACCCCTAAGTCTTTGGGCCTTACGACCAATGGCCCACTAACCTCAAAGTTGGAATTTTGAAACTCCCGCTCGAGGTAAGGCCCAATTAAGGTTTTGTCCATCATGACATTGTTACTCATAGCCTTAAGATTCAGTTGATTCTTATCCAGGAATCCCTTACACCATCGCACACACCAAACCAGTTCGTACCAGGGCATTATTGGAATATAGGCATCCTTCGTTCACCTCGGGCTTCTTACGAGCACCTTAGATGCCTGGTGGTCATCGAAACCTACAAAAGAGATAATCTCCACTTCAATCACCAACGTGTAATCCACACCCTGTAAAGAAATCGAAAGGACCCTAGGGATTAACCCAAGTTCACCATCCCTCAATCTGACTTGAGGAGCATGAATGAATTTAGAGATGGTGTCAAGATCAATCTCCGATAACCCTCCGCAAAACTCCACAATCTGAGACAAGCACTCCCTCGACCAAAGCTAAGGAGGAAGACCCCAGATTTTGATCCAATGTTTGCCCTTTAAGATTTCAAGGTGGTTCGCATGCCCATTTAGACCACATTTTCTAAAGATGATAACAACATCATCAAAATCCACCAGTCCATAGGGGAGGAGCCTCTCGGCCTGGACATGAGGTTCCAAAGAGACCCTAGCTCGATTCGCAGGATCACCGATAGGATGGGGACCACGTCACCACCCTCATACAAGCCTATCAAGTGCAATTTGGAGTCAATTTGGTTCCAATTAGGAGGAGCTCCCCACGACTCACATATCAAACCACTAATGTCGTTCTTTCCCAGGTATGCCTCCTTAATAGGAGCATCTTTAACTGGAAGCAAAGGAATTGCCATTGACCCAGAGACACTTCCCCCTGTATTCAACCCCCTACCTACAATATGGTCACAAGGGAACAGAATCACCTTCCTTTTAACCGCCACCATTTGCTGAAAAATTAGTGCTAGGTTTGCCCCACAAGAGAACTCCAGGTCTGTTGGCACCACAATAAACAAATTCCTTGGTTCCTTCTGCCATTCAGTGATTTTGATAAACCACCCCCTTTCATTTGAACCTCTTGTGAGAAAAACCGACATGCCACTAGACTGGAAAGTCTCATGAAAAGCCACATCTCTTCTTGCATCTTTAGTCTTAAACAGAAACACAATAACCTTCTCAGTGAACTGAGCATCGAAGGAGACAGTGTGAGGACGACCCTCCCCCTTTCCGTAACGAAGAAAACACCAGGTCCTTCGAAATTGTCGGTTCAGATTTCGGAGGACTTACGTTATATGTTTAAAAACCTCTTCATGGACCCAAGATCACCAACCCAGATTTCCAACAACCCTCAATACCCATTCCGGAAAGCATCTCCCAGCAGCCCTTTGTATGCAGAATAGAAGACCAACCTTCATTTAGCCACCATTATAGAACCCACAGTAATCAACCTTCCTTAAAGAGGACTCTCAGCAAACACGTGGTGTGTATAAAGCTAGACAGCATCTAGAAGATGAGGTATGAAGTCTTTCTTCAGCCCCATTAATGGTAGTAGCTCTTCAAGACACTTTCCAAACGCAAATCTTCAGTTAGAACCAGTAACATACTTTGTTAAGCCTTTGAAGTGTTTTATCAAACACCGAATGGACACAAATCTGACTAAGGATCAATCTTCAAGCACCTATACAGCAGCCGCAGGTAGAGAGACTTATTGTCCTCTCCAAAAGACACAAACCAAATCTAAGAACTAGCTGGATAATTTTCTGGGCAGCAGGCTGTACATAGACTGTATGGGATTATATAGGAAACAACACCTGTGTAAACCTGACCAGCAGCAAGTAGTTGTTGTACTCAGCTCTCCTCCTTGATCCAATCAGTGAACCCTTTCTAGCAGCATCAAACAAACTAACTCCAATACTAAGGTCACACACCAACAACAACAAAACAGCCTTATCCCAACTATTTGGGGTCGGCTATACGAATCCTGTTCCTCCATTCCACTCTGTTTAAGGCCTTATCTGCCGTTAAATTACAAGCTGCCATGTCCCTCTTTACTACCTCCACCCAGGTCAATTTTGGCCTTCCTC
>JAOXJP010139936.1:0-13379 GCA_025762735.1 Platanus orientalis | reverse complement strand
ACGCTCGGCGTATGCAAACGCTTAGGTCAATGGGGGGCCACATCAGTGTCAGAAGTGTTTTCACACTCCCCCAAAAAGTGAAATCACTTTTCGGCACTGATGTTTTCACCCGCTTGATCATCGGTGGACACGGCGCAGGTTAGGGGTCGGCGTATAAATACCCGTCTTGCTGATATATATTGTATTGTAATTATCATTTAGGGTGTCATCAATCCATGCTCTGGTCAGACTTGGCCCAGGTTCATCACAAGTTTGAATTGCTAAGTTGAGGCTAGACTTGTCACTTGACATGGAATGGATAGACAGATAGTTCCAAGATCATTCAAAGACATTTAGTCAAATCGAAAATCCATTTTAGGGTTAAATAGGGTGTTTTTATTTTTTAAGTGTATCATTTTTAGTAATTTAATATTTAATTAAAATTTTATAACATTTTTGGTATTTTGTTATTTGGGTTGTGCAATATAAATCTATATATACTAAAGCAAATGGTTGGTGACATGGACAACCACTCTTATATTTATTTGTTTTATTTTATATATTTTTTAAAAGTACCATGTGGACAACCCCTAAAACCGTTTCCTTTTTAGTATCCCTATTTTTTCAAGTTCATATTTCTTTCATCTCTTTTTTTTCTCCTCTACATTTATATATACTAAAGCAAAGGGTTGGGGACATGGACAATCCCAATGAATTTATCAGGTTTTTAATATATTTACAAGTGTATTTTCTTTCCAATGTTTCTATCTCCTTTGTTCTCCCATATTCTCTCTCTTATTACATGTGTCTTCATGTCCACATAGTTCTTATTCCTTCTCCCAATCACTCATCCCACCACCTCCTAAATTCCAGTTACCTAATTCTACTTGGTTTCTTGTCTCTCTCCTAGATCAAATATTATTCTTCTTATCAATTTTAACTTCCTTTTTTTTATCATTGATTTCCTTCTTCTAAAACTCTTTCCTTCTTCTTCTTCTCTCTCTTTTCACCTATGACAACCTTGTCTCTTTAAAATGAATTAAAAACTACCAACTGCCACATGTTCACTTTCCTACTTCTCTCACATTCTCTCTCATTCCTAATTCTTCTCACATATATCTTCATGGGTCTCAAGGGTTATATGGGATTTCAATTTTGTTTAAATGGGTTTTTCTCGAGTATAATTACCCCAAGGGAGCACGGGGTCATCCACCACGTTATAATGAAGCAAAACATTATAAAAATAAAAAGCTACAAGTTTTCTTTGTGGATTCAAGCTTCATTCTCTAAGTAGATGACGCAGATTATGTTTTCAACTCCTTTTATGCTTGTCTTTTATCAAAAAAAAAAAAAAAAATCCTTTTATGCTTATCACTACAATATCATTGTTTCAAACTAAGAATGTCAATCAGGTTGGGCTTAGTTGAGTCAAGGTCTGCCCAAACTCAACCAAAAATGTTTTACCCGAATTCAAACTTGGCCCGAATAAAATTAAGGCTTAAAAGTTGGGCTCAAGCTCAGCCCGTTTTAAAACAATAGGCTTTGGGCTTTGTTCGGGCTGTCCAGATCAAAACTCTTTTCCTAATTTTTGGGTTATTTTAGGCCCATAATTACCCCAAAATACATATTATATAGATTTTTTTAATAGTTGACACTTGTACTATTTGATGATAGTAATTTTATTAAAAATATATGAATCCAAAAAGAATAAAAAAAATATAGACCTAATATTAGTATAAAGATAAAATTACTATTTGATAACTAGTTTGGCCCTGACTAGGCCTTGGACTGAACTTGAGCCTGCCCAAACTTGGTCCAAATAACACTTCGGACCTAAAAATTTGACCCAAACTCTTTGCAGCCCGAAATTAGGTTGGCCCAACCTGTTTTTTTTCGGGCCACACATGTCGAGATTCAGGCCAACCCAACCCAATTGATAGCCTTATTTCAAACCCAAATCTTAAAGCCCGATAACTCATTAACTAGACCAACTCCTAATAAATCCCTTAACAAGCCAAGACTTTAGTGAATTATGCCTAGCGTGACCCATACTAGACTCACTTAGCTGAACAAGCTCAAGTAGAGGCTCAAGCAAAGCTTGGCGAGCTTCAAATGATACTCAAGCTTAGCTCATGACAAGACAAGCTAGCTCAGTTCATTGATAGCTTATTTACCCACCTTCAAAATGAATTTCAAATTAATCAATTCTTCTCTGTGAATTTTTTATTCTACAGTTGGATTAAAGAAAAAAAAAATCTTTTGCACAAAATCCTCACCGGCCTCATAGAAGGTTCTTGTAAGATTAAAAAATCTCCTGTAGGACAAAAGAGATATCACATCACTACTAAATCAATGCATGATACAATGCCCGACAAAAGTGTCTCAAGAAAGACATTTGTGTCCAAGGAGGTGTTGTAATAAAAACATAGTGATTAAGTAGGAGAGTATATCCGGCCAGGCTTTACTACCTCGGCGTGCAAAAACGCCTAAGTCAACCGGGGGCTACATCAGCATCAGAAGTGTTTTACACACTCCCCCAAAAAGTGAAAATCACTTTCGTTGCTGATGCTTTCACCCGCTTGACCATCGATGGACACGGCACAGGTTAGGGGTCAGTGTATAAAATCCTCACTGGAGTATATCTATCAAAGGACCCTTTGTCGCGCAACATGTATTCATGTGCAAGTTGGGTAAGTACTGGCATGATCTCTCCATTTAGACTTGAGATGATTTTGAATATAATTTTTATGAGTAAATAGTACCTATTGGAAGAGAGTGACCTGTGTGTATGTGTTCATTTAGGGAAAGGATTTGCTCACCTAATTTATCTGTCCTCTTATGTCTCCACACACAAAGGATGAGGTGTATAGGGTCAAAACTGTAAAAACAGTTTTCAAATGAAAATTAGGTACTCGTAAAAATGGGGTTTAAGAGTTAAAACCATTAAAAAAAAGGTGTTCAAATGAACATTTTCACCCTATTTAGAATAGAAGGCACCCAATTCAAAAACCATCATGTGCCAGCCTGTGGTGAGGGGACATGGGGCGACAAACAAATTTGGGTGTAGCAGATTCTTTTTTGTTCATTTGCATGCCAGCCGGTTGACCCGAGCCATGGCACTGTGTAGTCAAGTCATGTATGCCCTACTTTATTGTTATTATTATTATTTTAATTATTTTTTGGCCACCCTTCGATTTTTATTTGGTAAAAAACCACCCCTCGTAGGTGATTTGTTTCCTAACCTCTTTTTTTTTCTTTCAAAGAATTAGTTTATTTTCTTGCTTTTGTTTTGGTAATTGAGAATTTCGATGATTCCCCAGGAAAATGCCACCGAATACAACCCTTATCGGCTTTGGCATAAACCATGTTGAGCCAAAGTGTGGGTTTTGTTGGCAGGACTCCTTACACGAGGAATGCACGCTTGTGAACAAAAAAATCTTAAAACGGTGGCTTTCAAACATTAGTGCACAATATTTGAAGATCAAAATATTGAATCTTTGATATAGTGTTCCGATCCAAAATGGAACAATCCAATTTATTTTTTTTGATTGATGTAGGTGCTTTCGAGAAAATGGAAAGCGATCACTTGGAACAGTCCAAAATATTTGGATTGACGTAAATATTTTAGACCAGTCCAATTATGTGTAATTCAAGAAAATGGTCCTAATGAATTCAAACGTTTTCTCAATGGGTGTTTAATGTGTCTACAAACACAAGTGGATGATCAATCCATATGAAAGGGTGTCTCAGATGTTTGCTGAAAACACCCATTTGAAATCTATAAACAAAAGATGTGTTGAAAAATATTTTAAATAAACTTGTAGAATTGAAAATCCTCTCTCTCTCTCTCTCTCTCTCTCTCTCTCTCTCTCTATTCTATCTATTTTCTTTGCAATCATTTTAAGTTTGTAAGTAAAAACATTCATTATTTTCACTAAGATGTAAGTCTTTTATTTCATTGAGTTTGAACCACATTTGTTGCCATTCGATGTAGATCATTATATTGTGTGGGTCTAAGAAGATTGTGTCGTTTAATCTTGGGATAGTTGTCGAAAAGCTACTTCCGCATTAGAATAGAAGGAGGTGAATACCATTAAGGACATTGCTTTTGGCACACCTCGACACCAAATCAATAAGAGATTTATAACCCTTTCCTCTTTATTGTTTTTTAGTTTACAACATATTTTCTGTTATATTAAAATTATCTTATTTCTTTTTAATATTTAATTTTTGAAGTATTAGAATTGTTCTTGATTAGTTTTTGCAATCTATTGAATTGAATCATTTTGATATCATTAAAATGATAGGGGTGTCAATGAGCCAAGCTAAGTTGAGTTTTGCCTAGCTCAGCTTGGACTCGTCACACGAAAGCAAAGCTTAGGCTTGGATCAAGCTCGTGATGAGCTTGAGTTGTCGAGCTCATGCTCGGCTCGGACTCATAAATGTTGGCTTGACTCAGTCTTGGCTTGGCTCAATCTTGGCTTGGTTCACAAAAAAAGTGGGCATAATCCTCCTCTATCATCGTGTCTTTGTTATATGAAGAAATAAAATCATTTTTTCTCTAGCCTTCATGGGAGAGAAGTTGACTCACAAATAAGCTTTAATTCACAATGGTGCATTGACTCACAAATAAGCTTCAATGCGCGGTGCAGCAACAATTGGCTTTGATTGAGTCCGAAGTCGCGAAGGGTGGGTGCTTCGCGATGACACCCTGGATCGAGAAGGGTTGGCCCCTCATGATAGAGTCTCGCGATGGAGGTCTCTTCGCAATGGCATTGGGATCCGTTATTTTCTAGAATCAAAGTTTTCCATAGGCATTTTGGTGCAACCTTTGGTACCCACTTCTAGTTTGTTTTTCCAAATTTCTTACTTTGTTTTTTCTCAAAATTTTGGGTAGAGTTTCCCATTGGTTTGCAAGAAACCTAAGGAGAGGAAACGATCTCAACACCGTTAGTAACATGAGTCTTGTTTCCAACAACTGCATTAGCCTCCAAGGGTGCATGCAAAGCTATTATTAGAGCTTGGCATTGCAAGGCAAATCCTTCTCTAGGAAGGGGCCTTACAGCCCTAGTTGTAAGAGATTACAACGGCGTGGCCACATCTTTTCTAAGAAGAGGGTGTGCCAAAGCAATCATAGTAGTAGGTGGGCCTAGCAGAGTGGAAAACAATTTAGCCCGTATCTTGTGTCTAATGGTGACTCGTAGAGCAACAACAAAGGATCTTATGGTTACAAACTTGCCAAGATTATTAAAAATATATTAGAAAGCTTGTTAATGCAATGGAACAAGAAAGAAGTTGAGAGGAAAGTGAAGTCCCATCGGGAGTGCTAGACATTTGTAACAACAAATTTCGTTGCTCTCTAGGAACATTGAAAGTCAAAGTGTATCAAATTATCCAACCTTTAGAGGGTTTGTTTATTATTTTATGTGGGGAATAATCACTCCAAATCTTCTAAAAGTTACTTATTAAGTACTATCGTTCAATGGGAAAACCTTTAATTTTCTAATTGTTTCATGACTCATAAAACAAGAATGCATGAAATAAATATGAAGCATTATTAAGATATAATATGAATGTACAATAACGTATTCTTTTCTTCTTTTTACAATTCTCTCAAACTTACCTAACCTTGGTGTTGGCTCTGAATCTGTGAACTTGTGTCTTTTCCATGGAGTTTTTCAGAGGTTTAATGGACATACTTATAGTAGGAGATGATTGACATGAATTCAAAGTAGCTTTGAAGAAGAAGATGATCAAACCGTATAAGAAAAAAATGAGAGATGGAGAGTTTTGTCCATTTGGGAGTATTTCCAAAACGTGGAGAGCCAAACTTGAATGATAAAAGCTTCTAATATGCTTGGAATGTGTAAACATTAAGGTTTTTATATATGTATGCAGTTAGTTTCCTTATAGGACCTTATAGCAAGTTTGGTGCCTTGTTTATAACTGGCATTTCATGTATATATGGGAGACTTGATGATGTGGCAACACCTGATTGGTTGTTGAAGAGTTTTGCATGCTTGTGCAACTCCTTAATTGTGAAGAAATCCAACTTCATCTTTATCTGATCCCTTGATATGTGGGATTTTACAAATATGATAGAGTTTTATTTGAAGTAGGTTTCCTATTTAACATATCTCTCGGACATATTTCGAGACAGAGAAATCTTGTGTATGTGGGACTCTTTCTATTCACTTTCTAAGTATTTTTAGAATACAAAACCATTGCCTTCGTGATTCTTGGAATTTATGCTTATTAGAATAGCAATTTTGTGATTATGGGTTGTTCATTGCGAGACACCTACCTTCGCGAAGCACTGTTCATCCATCACGAAGAGGGCTCTTAGCGATGATATCATTTTATGTGAAGCATGCTCATAATCTTTCGTGAGCCACGTCCGTCACGATGGTCAGTTTTGCTTTGTTTTGTGAAGCACTATTCACATTCGCAATAGAAATAAAATTATAACTTCACTGTTTTATCGCGTGCCAACATGGGGTGTTTCATTTTTATGTGTGTGATTTTACATATTAAATGAAATAATCCACTAGTTTTTTTGGTAAATATGAGAAATATATAAAACAACAAATGAAAGCTAACCAGAATCATAAACCCTGAAGGCAGCTACATCAGACAATAAGGCTCCTCCAATCAAGGAGGAGGAGACCGATGCCAAATAGACACACAAGAAGAGCTAGTGTTGAAAGTAGCTAACTCATGGGCCGTCTTGTTTGAAGACTTGGAAACCTAAGAGAATTCTACTTCCTCAAAATCCTTGGACATAATTTTACAATCATTAACTAAGCACTTGAAGTCCCAAGGACAATCATCTAGGTCATTCTTAATACAAGAGATAATGGACTCAAGATCCCTTATTAAGACCACCTTTTTCACCCCATGATCGAGGCTTTAGAGAGACCCAAACAAGCTTCTAAGCATTCAACAACCTCTACTGAACAAGCCACACCTGACTCCACTTGGGTGAACAAAAACATATCATCCTCATCAAGAATAACCATCCCAACACTGGAAAAAGACTTCGACTTTAAGAATGCCCCATCAAAATTTTTTTTAGCAACTCTAGTCTTCAGTGTTGACCAAAAAAGGGATACCATCCACCTTCAGACTCTTCATAGAATCCTCTTTAGCATCATCAATTTCCTTTAGCATCTTACAAGCATTAAATAGAACTTTAGAAACATTTAAGACATTTTTTTTTCCAAAAACATGTGAATTTCTTTGTTTCCAAATTTTCCAACACAAAATAGAGATATGAGAGATAATATCATTTTTTCTGCATTTGAGAGATGCTTTAAACAAAACCAAGATAAGAACCATTTGATATAGACATATCATTTAAAGAACAAGTTCTAATAAATAAAGAAGCGAACCATATTCTAGAAGCAAACTTACAAGAAAGAAGACAATGACTAATGGTTTCATCTTTAGAATTGCAAAGAGAACAAAATAGACTAACCTTAATTTTCCTTTTAATTAAATTCATTCTAGTAGGCAAAGCCTCTTTGTAGGTCTTCCACAAGAAATGCTTTATCTTCTGGGGGACAGGAAGGCCCCACATTTTACTCCAAGGAAATGAGGGAAGGGCAGAGAGATTCCCATTAGAAATGGTTCTTGACAAAGAGACAATCATAAGATAGGTTGACTTAACTAAGAAGACTCCTTTTTTTATTTACTTATCATAATGCTATATTATCTCATCTTGAGATTTAGAATTTTCAAGTGAGATCTTGAAGATAGCCTCACACACCTCTTTGGGAAATGTATTAAAAAATGAATTGAAGTTATATTTCCTACGCACCGAATCAATAAGATCACAAACCTTATCACTAGAAGGAATCCAAGGGTCCTTCTAAATATTAATATTATCAGCAAATCCTATTTTCCATCTTATACTTTTACAAATCAACTCATTCCCCAATGAATGCTTTTCCAAGCTTAAAAGCTATTCAAAGACTTAGAAGAGAGGATGTGGACATTGAGGTTTTTGAGCCATGTTTGGTAGTGGGGAGCATGCAAAATGGTTGCTAACCTTAGTGTTAGTCTTTGTTGGGAGTCTGTAAGCACCTAATTTTGGCGTAGCTCCCGGTTTCAGCGCTTCTCTTCGTATCAGCAGACGGGCAGAACAGTCACTTAGCCACTTTCTTCAACCCATTAGCTAAGACTCTAGTTGAGCTAAAGTCCAACTCCAAACCCTGCCTCTCTTTCATTTACTATCTTTTTATTATCTTTATAATTATTATTATCATAATTATTTACTATTATATATATATTTTTAATTAATTAATTTATTATTATTATTATTTTCATTATTTTTATTTTATCAGTATTTATTTAATTATTTATTATTTGTTATTTATTATTATTTTGGTAGCATTTACTGTTATTAACATATTTAATTAATTATATTTATTTATTATTATTTTTACAATGTATCTATTTAAAATTAATTAATGCTTATTTATTTATTTATGTTATTATTTTTCCCACATTAGCCCTACTCGAACCAGTTCACTTGAACCACCCAGGCCAAGTCTATCTAAGCCTAAACCAACCCTAAACCACCTGAAACAGCCCTACCCAAAACCAAAACCAAATAACCCGAAGTTGGCCCACCCCAAGTGTCCCGAACCAACCTCTTTTTCTCATGAACTCGAGGGGGGGGAATCTCGTTGACAGCAAACCCTAAGCTCCTCTCCATTTCCCTCTCTTTGTTCTCTCTATCTCCCCCACCTCATCTTTTCCCTCTTGCCCTGTTTCCCGTTTGATGAAAAACCCCAGGCCTAAATCCTCCTATCCCTCCCTCTGTCTTTATATTTTAGCAAAAATCCAAGAATCCATCATTCGTCCTCATCTTCTTTAGGGCAGAGCCCATGCTTCCACCTACTGCCCCTGCTTAGACCTCTCTACCTGGTGCCTGCACCTCCTTCCTTCATTTGACCGTTCTCCATTTTTTTCCTTTTCTTTGCAAGCCCACGAACCTAGAAAGCCAGCCTATAACATCTGCGCCCTGCTTCCCATGCTTCCACCAACCCCCTCAGCAAACCTCGGCTTGTTGATAGTGACCACACACCCTAGCTAGCTAAGACATCAAAGATCACCTCGCTTTTGATTTTTTTTTTTCAAACTCCCTCTTCTATAAAGCCCCCAGCAAACCCAAGCAAAAGGGAGGAGATTTTTTTGGGAGAAAAACCACATAGGAGTTGAGGGCTTTTCTTCTCAAGCTCCCAAATCCTATCCATCCTTGCAATGCCATTCTAATTCAACCTTCAAGAAACCCAAAACCAGACAAACCCCATTTTGACCCCCTTCTAATTTTCCCTATAAAAGCCTCTACATCACAAGCCCTAGAAGAAGACACAAATCTCACGCCCAAAACCCTTGCATCTTGAAGGGAAGAAAATCCCAATTATGGAGAAACCCTGGCAACCCCTAAACGACCATCGTCTAGAAACCCTTTTTCTCTTCTACAATTAGCAAGCTTCTACTTTCTGAAACCTTAGAACAAAACCCATTGATTGGAAGGATTCCCCTCCATATTTTCTAGACCAAATACACTCAGCCTCCCCCTTAAGACCCCACGATCTCATCTACCCTTTCTGCCCTGCTGCTGAATACACAAGCTAAAAGAAGAGAGAGCAAACAAATTAAGGAAGTCACGGCTGTGCTACAAAAGAGAGGAACTTTTTCTCCTACCTCTCAGGTTTTCTGGATATGATCCATTTCTCTTCTCATTTTCAATAAAACGGCTGCCAATTAGTTTGAGTATTTTTTTATTTTTATTTTGGATTTTCCTTTTGTTTTATTTATTTTATGTTGTTGTAGATGATGTGGTCTTGATATATATATTGCATAGTATTTAATCTTTTACTTGGTATTCTATTCTTCTATTGAGTGCTCATGCCTATGATTGAGATTTGTTGTTTGTCATGTCCTCTATACAATTTAGAAGCACAAGTAAGGGGGTTGATGTTTAATTATGCTATTAAGGGCCCATGCTATCATATTTTGAAGGCTTTTTTTTTCTTCATATAAACCCTGCTACTATACTTGGTTTAGCTGGAATAAACGATAGTTGGGATGAAGGGATCATTGTCCTTATACATAAATGTAATCTTCGCAGCATGATCTTGATTTATTTATGATTATAATAGATTCATTGTCTTTATAAATAAAATTTCAAGGGTGTACATATGTTATTTGACACCCAAACTTTGGGCATTGTTTTATCATGATGTCAAAAGAAACCTTGGACCACACCTCGAGTGTTGAATCTAGCTCTTACATTAGTTTATTCGGTCCCTCTTCAATTTTAATTTGTATATTTATATGGAATATGAAATTGAGCTTTCTAAAAGTCACAAGTCTGTCCCTTTTGTGGTACTTCAATGGCCTTGACTGATGTGGGACCAACAACCCGAGGATCATGGGGCCTACAACTTGAATTTTGATTTCCTTTCATTTGGTTTAACATATGGATCTCTGTTTTGGACAGTTTGAACCCCGACAATTTCTTCACTATTTTTTTTAATTTCTATCTCCAGCAATAGTTATCTTTCATTCCCACTCTTTTTTTCATTCTTTTTTCTTTTTTTTGCTTGCAAATTAACTTTGGCTATTGGAAGTCGGTAATGTGTTCATTGGTTCATGTAGTTTTGGATTCAATTTGCACCATGCACATGAGATGGTTCAACACATAGATTTTCATTTATTCTCTTAATATACTTTGTGAATATTTATTTGCTGAAAGTTAATAGCATAACGGTTAATTGGGAAGTTTAGAGAAGATTTGGATGCATGGTCCAACTGCATGTGTACATTGTCTGGGAAGCAAAAATCAGAGTTGCTACTTTAATTTGTTAATCTTTAATGCAAAAAGGTTGCTACCTAGGTTTATGATTCTTTAATATGCAATAGTTGGTTGTTGGTATTTTGTTTTGTAGCACATAATTGTTTTACGACCCATACATGAATTTTTCTTTAATACACAAAGGTCATCACCCAATCTTATTATTTTCTCAGGCATGGAGATTGTTGTTTAAGGTCAATCTTATGCTCTAATACTTTCAATGTTTTGTTCCATGTGTGTGCAGAAGTCAGTTGGATGGCTGACTATTGTCATAACCCCATTCATGTTAACCGGCTTTCATGAATGCTTAAAGCCTTAATGTTGGTGACAGACATTTTCTTATGAGGTGCTTACAATAGCTATGTATTAATGTGTGTTGTGAACATATCAATGTCAGATGCCGGTCTCTTTATGAATTTACCCATGTTAGACAAGTAGGAAGGTTTATTAGTACTCGGATTCTGGTTTTATTATCTCTTGTACCTGGTTTCGTTGAATTTCCTTTTAATTCTCATTGTTTTGTAATTTACCATAGAATTGGTCTTTAATTCCATTAAAAATCTTTACATTCAATTCTAAATTAGCCTCCCTCATTCATTCATTCATTAAGTTCTTGTTTAGAAATGGCCATCCTAGTGTTTAAGCCAATGTTTTAAATAGCACTCCTTTCAATACGTTTTTAACTAAAAATTCTTTACATACAATTCTCACAGGCTCATATTTTCTTTAGAAACTTGATTTCATTTTTTACAATTGATGGTGTAGTTCTTATTTATTTGATTGTTTTCACACATAAATAAATGAAAATACTTGCTACTAATCTATTGTGTCCTACATAGTTAATTACATGGGAAGCATCTATAAGGTTATGTATATATATTTTTCTACCAATGTATTTGGGGCAAAGTGTGAATTCATGGAAAATTTTCTCTCTCTCAAGAGGGTAGGGTAGCAAGGTAGGTTGGTTGGTTCTAAATCCAGATCATACGGAAAATAAAAAAGGGGTATTTTAGTTACTTTAAGGCTTGAGTTTCATACTGAATATTCTATTACATTATATATATATACATTCGTCAATGATTAGATAAATTCATTAAGCTCCTTTTGTACAATTTGCATTTTAGGTGGGTGTTTCATTCATATGTTGAACTGTAATTCTAGGAGAAATTATATTTTCTTCTTTCATTGGTTACCTAGAGGCGAGAGGTTGTTGGTGTATAGATGGGAATAATAGTGTAAGGTGGTGTTTGACAAATTAAACTTGAAAATTCTGGGATGGGTACTGCTGAATTCATGATGAGCCAAGAAAAATAGAAGTAGAGGATCAATCAAGCTGATTAATGGGTTTTAACAAACTCATTCACTGCTAACGAGTTTTGGAAGTTGACTCCAACACTTGAACACCAACTTGCTTTATATGAACCGTCCATTTTAATTTATGTTTAGCCTTCTCATTATACTTTCCTTCATAACTAAGGGGTGTACATGTCTAGTTTAATATTCTTTGCCTAAGTTATATATGTCTATAAGATTCTGCTGTGGCTTTATTTAGGTGTAGGCTATTTAACATTTCATGTGCTTGGTATTTTTCCCTATCTTTTCAAATTTAGATTATTGCTTTGTTTGTTCATTTATTTCTGTAATTTCTTTGTGCATTTTTAAACCGAAGTTTGTATATGACAAGACAACATCTTAGGTGCTCATCTCAGTTTACATTTCAATATGAATAGCTACTACTCATCTAAGTTCTTTATTCACATTCTATGCATATAAATTCTCTCCAAATCTGAATACTTTTATTCTATTACAAGACTATTGAGACTTCGATAAATTCAATTCAATCTATTGCAGGAAAGATACTATTGTGCTGAGGTATAGAAATTTGTGAACTAGGATTATTAACCAGACCATTCTCCCTTGAAGGGAAACAATGAATACCCATGTATCAATTAAGTTGCCCAGCAAGTCTTCGGGGAATGTTGATGTATCTGAACTATTAGTTGACCCATAGCCAAGAATTTATGTAGGGGTTTCTTTCAAGTTATGAGACAATGGTTCAGCCCGGTAGATGGCCCTCATTAAAACTAACTTCACCTGTAAAATTTCTTGCCATTGTCTCATGTGAATTACCTCTTTGTGAGTATTCAAGTTAATTATTCTCTTGCATATAGATTTCTCATTGAAGATCTAAGTCTATATTCTATTTTAATCATTTTGAGTTATGATCCAAACTGATGTATTTGAATTCTATCTTCTTAAATGTTTCAAGTGCTGCTAGGTACATGCTCTTCAGTGTAGAGATTCATTACTCTCCTTTGCCATTAGTTATAATTGTTACCTATGGATTGATAATGGGTATTATGCCTCTGGTTCTCAACAATTCATGTCAACATATATTCTTTAACATACATATGACTAAGTTTGAACAGAAAGGGAAGAGAGTAGAAGAGATATGCTTAAATGAAAGGCAATAAGGACACATGTGCATTCAACTTTCCTTTTTTTTTTAAGATCGCAAGCTTATATTGTACTT
>JAOXJP010139925.1:0-13379 GCA_025762735.1 Platanus orientalis | reverse complement strand
TCACTTTTCAACACTGATGTGTCCGCCCCTGACAAAGAGCAGTGATGAGCGTTTGTTAAGGGAAGCGTTCATAAACCAATCCCGAAATTCAATTGATTCAATGGATAATTCAAAGTTTTTGAACATCTAAGTAGAAACTTCTAACTAAAAGGGTTGTTGAAGCTTTGACAGTTGTTATAATTACTTTAATTGGAGGAACTTACTTGCCAAGTGCTTCGAAGGTAGAAAGCAAAAACCCTTAATTTGTAGGGTTTTAGAAACACATCTATGTGTTCGCTTACAAACTCTATGATGAAGAACCATTGATCCCTCTAAATCAATTCGTCTTCTTATACTTGTTGTTATTGTTTTTATTTTTTATACCGAGGTATCCAAGCCTCCTAGAGCACTATCTAGTTCAAAGAATGATATTAGACATCATAGAAGACACATCATAGAGCATCCGAACATTGAAAAAATGTAGGTAGTCATGAACTAAATTTGGAATTTAATAGTGTATTGGTTTCGTCGTCCCCTTTACGCCAATTAGATGGTCTCATGACTGTCCCAAATTCTCGACGAGGCAGGCTCTGCACATACGAAACGAAAGAAGGTCAGAAAGCTAACGCTGTTGGGGTGCCGGCTTTTAGCTCTTCGACGATCAAGTCAGAAAAAACAGGAGAATTGTAGGAAGTAAAACTCTCTTTTGCTAGGGTTTCTGATGCCTCATACCTGGTGGATGAATTGGTACTCATATTTATAAGCTCTAATAGTAGTGTATCATGACAAATCTCACATGTCACTTTCCTCCTACGTTCTCTCATGTCGTTTTCCCCTACGTTCTCTCATGTCGTTTTCCCCCACGTTCTCACGTGACATTGTTACCCACATTCTTAGCCACGTCTCTCCTTGCCCTCTTTGTTATTTTCTCTGAATTGACAGATCTGTTGCAAAGAATATCATATTCAAATAACGGTTTTTATATCACGCTTATCTTTGAGCCGAGTAACAATTAAGGTTATTAGCGGGATGCTTGGGATCGAGCATCGAGGGATGATTCCATCTTTTCGTCGAGGGTTTCAGTGTCTGGCAAATCAGGGGGTCTAGGGTCAGCCTCCCTCGAAATTTTCTGGGTCAATCTATCTAGGGTCGGGGTTGTACTGGTTAATCGGGACCGGCTAATAAGGCCCTCAATATAGTTTTCTCCATCAAAACTCAAATAATAATAATAAACTAACACCTCCTTCTTACCTTTTCTCTCATGGTGTCTCACTACATACTTCCTTGCAAGCCATATCTTGCTCGCTTGCCCAACCGATGTTACCAAGATGATAATAAAATTTAATGGAAAGCTATTCAAATAACGTAATACATATCTCTTTAAAGTATATATCGTGTTTCCTTTAGGGGATGGGTGACGTGAGAGATTATGACAATCCAAAGAGGGTAAGGAAGTAGGAAAGTCCTTGCCTAAATAAAAGGCATACTAAGCGTTAGGGGCGTGGGAGATGAAGATATGAGTAGTATTTAGAGATATTTTAAGAGAGAAATGTAGAAAGGATGTGATAGAAAGTTTTGAGAGTAAATTTAGGAAAAGAGAGAAGAAATTGGGAGCAGGGACTCATTGAAAAAAGGAAGAGAGAAGTCTACATGGAGCTTTAAAAAAAGAAGAGATTTTAGAGTGTCCATGTAGATGAGAGAGAAATAGTTGCTTGAGTAAGGCCAAGGTCAGCCCAAACTCAATCCAAAGTGCAGCAGGCTAGTCCATTCTTGGCCCAAACTTGAACTCAGCCTGAATAAGTTTAGCCAGAATTTGGCCCAATTTAGTAAAGCAGGCTTCAGGCCAAGTTGGGCTACTCCAAACTTAGTGGTCCATGGGCTGAGATTAGCCGAGTTTGGGCTTAACAGTCTATGGGTCAAAGCTCAGTCGAGTTTAGACTGGGTTCATTAAGGATGTCACTGAGCCGAGCTTTGCCCAGCTCAGCTCAATTTCATCACACAAGGATCAAGCTTAGGCTTGTCACAAGCCTGAGGGCCAAACTCGGCTCAGGATTGGCCTGGTTCATCAACTATTTTTTTTTTTTTTTTTGGTAAAACACCAAACCAAAGCTTACCTAAGAAATGATTGTTTGATTTAACTGATTTGATCAACACTTGTCAGTCTATGGTGCATGTCACACAATGGTCACACTAATTTTGTTCATAGAAAAATTTTCTCCCATATATTTATTATAGGTCAAATTAGTTGTTTTTTAAAATAAAATTTAATGAAAATGAATGACATGATGTCAATACATGACATGATGGTTACTCAACTAAATACATTAAGGCTGCATTTGACAGCCACCTGTGATAAAATCATTTCATTTGAGTTTTCCAAGTCTTTTGTAGCCACAACGGGATGGCATGTAATAAACTCATTCAGATTTGCAGCAGCAATCCGTGCTTGATAACACAAGTCATTTCATTTTATAGAAAAACCTAAGATGACTTCATTTTTAGTTGTAGTTAACAAATAAATATAAATTTGAATGAGTTCATTAGGAAACCATCGTCTCATGGCTACAAATGCCTTAAAAACTCAAATGAAATGATTGCATTACAGGTGGCTGCCGAACAGGCTCTAATCCTATGCGATGTATTATGTACTCTATATAGTACAAGAGTTTGAGCTGGGTCAACTTGGGCCTTGTGATGGGCTGCGGCCCGACCTGTGAGTGAAGGTTACACGGATGGCAACACAAAAGGAGGTGGAAGACAGTCTGTCCTCTAAATCAACACTAAGGTTAGTTGGTATCCATGCTGCGTTCTTTGTAAGAAGTGTTGTGTTGGAGTCCTCAGGGTCTTGCGGGGTGCAACCAAGTTGTTGGTAGCGCATTGAATATCTGTACGTCTTCTTTGTGATCTAGATCCCTCTGACCTACTAAAATCTACAACCTCTTGGACCTGTACCTGTTACCATCCCTATTAACAGGGTCTGAAATCATCTGCGGCACCCTCTCTGATGGGACACTCAGGGAGGGGAATCAAAAACCTCCAAAAAGTGAATTGATTCCCTCCCCCCTAGTGTCCAATCTGGGGGGTGGCGCAGATGATATCACCCCGTTCTCTTAGGACCTAATCATAACTTAAGTGCACAGTTTGGCATCAAAAGATGTGTACAATATTGGTGAACTGTTTTTGGACATATCTCTAAATGCGTGCCATTGATTAACCGATTGTGTTTTTGAATTTGATGTTTTTAGTGACACCTAGTTTTTCATCTGAACAATTTTTCTGGACCCTTTAACCCCCCAAAACAGCACATGTCTGTTTATAATTCACCATATACACTACAGAGGCATTTTCATTACAGAACATTTACTTCGGCAATGTATGCCTAGCCATTTTGTTTTTGTGCACAGGTCCTGACGGGGCAGGGTCCTTCCTCGGCTCTACGCCACCCCCCCTGATGGGACACTTGGGGGGGGGGAACAATTCACTTTTTAGAGGTTTTTGATTCCCCCTTTTGAGTGTCCCGTCAGGGGGTGTGGCACAGAGGATTTCAGACCGCGACAAAAACGATACGTATGATCACGTCTGGTCCATGTTCGTGATATTAATGTTGTTGTCGTTAGCAAAGTCAGAAGATATTAACGGGTAACGATTCTAACAATAAAGGCACGGCCAGGAACCATTGCTGAGTGAGAAGAGTAGATATTTTATCTGCGAAGAGAAGAAAAGGCTGGAAGTCACTCTCTGTGTCTCGCTCTCTCAGCATTTCAACCATGGCCCAAAGAGAAAACGTGGTGATGTTTCCATTCATGGCGCAAGGCCATCTCATCCCTTTCTTAGCACTTGCTCTTCAGATAGAACAGAGAAGAGGCTACACCGTCACCTTCGTCAACACGTCACTCAACATAAAAAAACTCCGATCTTTGCTTCCTCCTAACACCACCATACGCTTCGTCGAGCTTCCTTTCTGCAGCGCCGATCATGGCCTTCCGCCCGACTCTGAGAATACCGACGTACTGCCTTTCCCTCTCATCATCCGCCTACTCGAAGAATCCTTGTCCCTCAAATCCTCTTTTACACGTCTCATCTCAGACATCATCGTTCAACATGACGGTCATCCTCCTCTTTGCATCATCGCCGACATGTTCTTTGGATGGACTGTCGATATTGCAAACGATCATGGCATATTTCATTCTGTCTTCAATGGTGGTGGTGCATATGGTATGGCCATTTACTTCTCCATTTGGCAGCACCTTCCTCAGTGTAAAACAGATTCCGACAACTTCTCTCTACCGGATTTTCCCCAAGTGTCTCCACTTCACCGGTCCCAGTTCTCAAACGTTGCCAAAAATGCTACTGGTACTGATCCCTGGTCCATGTTTCTCCAAAGAGAGCTTCGATCACTTTTGAGGTCTGATGCACTTTTGGTCAACACAGTGGCAAAGCTAGATTCGACCGGTTTGCAATATTTTATTAGGAAAAGAGGTCGGCCGGTTTGGGCAGTTGGGCCTGCTCGTTCTTCCTCGACGACCAAAGCTCATGCTGGCAAAGAAGCCGGCACTAATCCTGATTACTGCATTGAGTGGCTCAACGCCCAACCGCATGATTCTGTTCTCTATGTGTGCTTCGGCTCACAAAACACAATCTCTACATCACAAATGATGGAGTTGGCAATGGGTTTGGAGGCGAGTAGCAAGAATTTCATCTGGGTCGTCAGGCCACCGATTGGGTTCGACATTAACTCGGAGTTCAGAGCAGAAGAGTGGTTGCCGGAGGGGTTCGAAGATCGGATGAAAGCCCAGAATAGAGGATTTTTAGTGCGTAAGTGGGCGCCCCAGATGGAGATTTTGTCTCACAAGTCTACACGGGGGTTTCTAAGCCACTGTGGTTGGAATTCGGCAATAGAGAGTTTGAGCCAAGGCGTGCCGATCATTGGGTGGCCATTATCCGGAGAGCAATTTTATAATAGCAAGTTCTTAGAGGAGGAGGTTGGTGTATGTGTTGAGGTTGCGAGAGGGAACAGTGATGAGATCAGACACGAGCACGTAGAGAGGGTGATTGAGTTGGTGATGGGTTATGAAACCCAAAAAGGAAAGGAGATGAGAAGGAGGGCTTCTGAGGTTAGGGAGATGATTAAGGACGCTATCAGAGATGATGAAGATTACAAAGGTTCTTCTGTAAAAGCAATGGACGAATTTTTCGATATGGCGTTCTCAATGAGGAAGACAAGAGGTGAACAAAAGCGTGCAGTTTAAATTAATTAATAATTTGTGGGTTTGTCCGAAAGAAGTTTAGTATATGTGCTTGTATTCTCTAAGAAGTTTATCTGCTTGATTGTTATTAATGGCAATGAGATGTCATCCTTACGGTGCAGGTGGCAACTGGTTGAACACTGATTTCCGCAATAAATAGTTAGGGAGTCAACGAGCCGAGCTGAGTTTCGCTCAGGCTCGTCACACGAGGGCCAGGCTCAGGCTCAGGCTCATGACGAGCTTGAAGACTGAGTCAGCTCAGGCTCGCCTCGGCTCACATTAACCGCATAAAATGTCATTTAAGGGATACGTTAGGGTTAAAGACGTAAAAGAACAACTCAACAAGCGAAATTTCAAAAGGTATTTGATGCGTCATCATGTTAAACACAAAAAAGTAAAGTTGCTTTTGAAGATGTCACTTCACCCCAAAAAGTGAATTGATTCCCCCCCCCCCCCGTCTAAGGCTTCTGAGGGTCACAGAGGGGGCGGTGCACACGATATCACCCCTCATGGACGCATATCACCTGGATTATTTGTGCCGGATTTTTGCGGACAATGCACAAATGGGGTTGCTTTTTTTAACTTTTTGACATTAATGTGTTTGCCCTGATGCTGGGTTGACCTTGATCATTCATTAAGGGGTTGTACCAAATCCTGCGGGCTCTAATCCTCATCCTATGTTGTAAATTAAAATATATTAATGTGAAATTGTTCTCAAAATCTAATTTAAATACAAAAATTTAAAACAACAAAAAAATTTGGTGAGTTTCAAATTTTTGTATACATGTCAAACTTTATACACTTATTGCATGTTATTGTAGTTTAACTTACCATATACAATCGAGACTCTAAGCACTGAGGTTATAGTTGATTACCCTAACACTAACATGGAAATTTTGACTGTGTTGGTAGGTTAGATTGAAATTATCCAATAATAATCTAACTTGAATTCAATTAGTATTGGATTATGTTGAGATGTCTCAAATTCAGCCATGTGGCTCTTCACCCTTGGCTGGTAATTTGACCAGTTTTTTTACCTGACTTGGGTCTGACAACCCAAACAGTTTGGGAGGGGGTATTTTGGTGTTTTGATTTGCATTATGTTGTAGGGTTTCTTGGGATTTGTATCACTATATATACACCTCTTCACAGGTTTTTTAAGAGTGATTTTGAGAAGTGAGTTCTATAGGTTTTTTTAGTGGATTTCATTTTGAGGTTCTAGAAGATCTATTTGTATTTTGTAATTGTAACACCCTACATACACATTGAACACCCCACAAGTGTATTAAACCCCCACAAATGTTTTTAAATGCTCTCTCACATGTTTTAGGAGGTTATGCACTTACATGAGTAAACGAGAGAACACTTAGGATCAATCCAACCCCAATACAAACAATTTAAGATTGATTCCAACTATCCTAAATCAATCCAACATCAATTGAGATTGAACCAGGACTACCCAGATTCAGCCTATAGAGTTTAGATAGTTTAGGATCGATCCCAACTATCTTGGATCGATCCAGCATCAGTTGGCATCAATCTAAGCTCTGCCATGATCGATCCCAGATTACCTAGTTTTGAGTAATAAGTTTTAGACAACCTAAGAACGATCCAAATTTTTTCATAATTGATCCCAATCAGTCAAAAGGGAATTTTTTTTTTTAAGTTTCACAAAAATTTATTGAAAAACATTATCCAATTGGGGTGGTACCCCCATATGAAGAAATAAAACCTAAGAAATACCCCATTAGAGATTGAATGACATAAGAAGAGGGAAGACGAAAAAAAAAATACCCCATTTGAGATTAAATGGCATATCCTTCTTTGTAGGAAAATTTGACTATTGAATCCACCCTTAAGCTTTCAAGTAATGTAACTATAAGTTTAAGAAGATGGATACAAGACCTTGGTTAGAATTTTGCTATAAGCACAACTTCAAGGTCAAAGGTTTAGAAGAATGTTACTTAATTTGCTCAACACCTCACACTTTGGCTTAATTCTCAAGGGATTTACCTATGAAATCATTCACACAAGTTGTATAAAGTCATTGGGGCATAGTTCTATATTTATAGAGTGACAAATACATGCTCTAAAAGCCTCCAACGGTCAGAAAAGTAGTTGTTCAAAAATAGTTGTTATGTTTTTTCCATATTTGCATAGTTCAATTGCTCGAACTTAGAGCTTCTAACTCCCAAAATTGGAAGTTTAAGGCTAAAAACAATAGCATTATGTTTTTTTTTTTTCAAATTACTCACAGCTTGAGCACCCAAACTCCCAATTTCTTGAATATTTTAACTTTTTTAATCATTTTAACAACAATTAGGATTCATTCGAGTCCAAATTTAATTTCTCCAAGGTCATAATTTGGTCCACTCTTCGTTCCACTCTTGATGAGACATTTTCTACATGATTTGAGTCAACCTAAACCATCCCATGGTCCGTACCCAAATCCCCACTTATCAAACTTTTTACCAATTTACCTTTATGCATTGTCTTGGCTTCTTGAGGCTGCATCACATGCTTGAGACTTCTTGAGATCTTCAATACAACTTATATCCCTTAATACTTGTGGTTTTCCCAACTTTAAGTTCTTAAAGCTTTGATCGGATTTGTCTTGGACTTAAAGAAATTTACAATTTACATGCTCGATTCAATACAATGACCACACACATTACATGTACTTACAAGTTTTTGGAATGTAATTTAACAATATATACAAAAATTCTAACAAACCCGCACATGAGTTAAGATGTGAAATCATATTTTGTATCGTTAGTAAAACTTTTGTTTGCTTGAAAAGAGATCAATACATACTTCGTTTAAAGTGTATCAAAAGTGTTCTATGTTGAAGAGTGAGAAGTTTGTAGAACCACATATCACACATTGCATATGTTTTGTATCATAATTGTGGATCCATACCTTATTTAATGTATGACCTTTGTTTTTAACTATTTTATACTGATACATGCATATCTACATGTGATTTGACATTGCATATTGGTGTGTTCCATTTGACCATATTCCATATATATTTTGTATAATTGCTTACGATTCATAGATTCACCCATCCGTAACATTTTGTAGATTTAAAGTGAAAAAGAGAGGCCAAGGACAACATGAAGCGTGACATGGTGTTGTGCAAGCCATAGTTTTGTATAGATTGGCATTTGACTTTATGCCCATGTATAAACATTGGTATTTGTCATTTGAAGACTATATCAAAATGTTTAAAGACTGTTGTAATAGCTAGTTGAACTCGTTTGTAGTCAAGCGATGGATGAATTTCAACACTTCTTTATTTGAGGAACGTTTAGTACCTTCCACTACTCTTATAATTTAAGTTAGTAAGATTGATTTCTAATTTCCGCTGCTAGTATGTGAATAAGACGTTACTTTATATTTCTCTGTGTATGTTATGTGAAATGGATTAAAGGAAATCGAAGGATAAGAGAGCAAATGAATTAAGAAAGAAAGAATATTTCCAATGTCAAGATTCAAATCCGGGTTGAATACGGGCAAGATCAAGGTCTAGTTTTAAGCCATGACAGTAATCTTCATTATAGTGGATGCTTTTGATCACCTTCACCCGTGGATATAGAAAATCTTGTTGAACAATGTAATTCTTGTGTTTTATGTGATTGTTCTTTCATGGTTTTATTTTTCATTTCGTTTCATGTTTCCATCAACCTGAATTCAATCCATTTTGTCATAACCAACTGATATCATAACTTTGGTTTGGATTTTGAGATGGCCATGAAGGTTTTGAATGCAAGGTTCTAGGTGGAGAAATTAGACAGAAAGAACGGTTTTGATTTATGGAAAGTCAAGGTTAGAGACTTGTTGATTTAATAGGGTATACATAAGACGTTGAAGGGGAAGCCTGCTGAGATATCAGAAGGCGACTAGGAAGATTACGATTTGAAGGCTATGAGTGTGATCTACTTGTGCCTAGTAGATGACGTCATTTATGATATCCTGAATGAAGATTTTGGAAACTTGAAGTTTGTATATGACAAAAACTCTTACAAATCGTCTTTACCGCAAGCAAAAACTTTATACCTAACAGATAAGAGAAGGTACGAGTATTTTTCATTATCTTAATGAATTTAATAAAATTATTTGTCAATTGACGAGTATTGGTTCCTTAAGAGCCACTTTTTTGTTTTTCCATTAATACTTTTCTTTTTTGTTTCAACCCCTTATTAACTAATTTAATCTCCTATTTCCATTCCTAATTATTATTTTTATTTTTTGAAGAGTTATTTACTATTATATATTGATCCAATCTCCATTTTTATTCTCATAATACCTATCAAATGTTCAATCTCTCTAGAAGGTGATACCAAATATTTAAATTAAGTCTACTGGTAGAGAATTCACATAACAGTGTGTCTGAATTAAAAACATAACCTTAGTTAGGGCACTCTACCTCCATTAAATTCGGTTCATGTTGCACTATGAACTCTTTGGCTCCTCCATCCCCTCCATTGGGTTCATTTGATTCCCTTCGTCTCTTAACTTTATTAGGTTCATTTGTGCTCCTTCCTTATACTTGATTGGTTCCTTGGTTTATCTTCCTTGAGCACTCGACTACTTTCAAATTGTCCTTCAATGAAGCTAGTTCCTGATGTATATTGACAGTATTCATGTGCACTTGTTTTCCTATTGGACCAATTTTTTACTCTTTGGTTATCTTGGTTTGGGTATAGGTCCATTAGGTAACCTAGTTCACTAGAAGAGACTTGGTTTGATTTTACTCTGGCACCAAATGGAGTAGAGATAGGTTTGTCTTTCTTTTAAATCTTGGATACCCTTCCATGTTGTCCCTCTCAATGACTTCATACCCTAGGGTTTTGTAGGTTTTATATATTGTTAATGTCCATGCACAAAACAATGTGAGTACATGTAGTGGTCATGTGTTTATGACTTTATGATGTAATTTATATACTTATGTAAGTCAAATAAGAGAGTCCAAGAAAGCACCAAGAAGATGGACTTGAAGCCGGATTGACCAAGCCAAAGAGACTCAAGCATTAGTGAGGAATTCCAAGTCTCTAGTGTTAACTATCTCAAGGAAGCCAAAGCCCGAAACTTAAAGGTAAAAATTGGAAAGTTGGTAAGTTGGGCATGGGATGATCCAAATACGTAAACACAAATAAAGTAATGTATCTAAAATGGAGCCAAGCCCCAAGTGAAAATACTAAAAAAAGGGGGGAAAATGGACCAAAACCCAAATAAATTGAGTTTTCAGGACCTAGGGACCGATCCATGCTATTTAGGACCAATCTTAGATAGCTAGGACCAGTCTGAGGCACCCCAGGATAGGTCCCAAAAATTCATGACAGGTCCCAGGTGCAAGAGGCCCCAAAACTGGTCTTAACTTTTCAGGACTGATCCTAGGTGGTAAATTAGAAATTTTCGAATTTTAAAGTCTCCAAATGGCTAGTTTTTTTTACCGTTATGAACTAGCAATTGGGGGATGAATTAATGCTCTTCAAAACCTCTATAAAAAATGTTTTTGAGCCCCAATAAGAGGAGGGAACTCACACACATGAACATATAATAAAATCTTTGCGAGAAAAAGCCCGAGAGTGAGCTAATGAGCCTATAAGTAAAATCCTAGTTGTTAGCCTATGACCTTGAGAGTTGTTCTTCATAGTTAAATCTATTCAAGGTCTTCATAAGTTTTCCAAAGCTCTTCAGTTAAATTCTTTGGAAACAAGAGGGTGTGTTCCTTATAGTTAAATTTGACTATACAAAAGGTAGCTCGAAGCAGAAAATTGTCGGCATCTTCAACTTGTTCATAGCCTTTATCGGAGTCACCGAAGGCAAATTCTCAGCCTTTGTCAGAGTCACCAAAAGAGTTGTTCGTAAAACACTTTTCGAAGTCACCAAGTGCGAGTTAGTCCAACAGAGTCATTGGACAGACATTGGATATAACCTGAAGAGAAATAAGCAACTTAAACTCTTTTTATTGTTGAAGCTTTCAGACATTAGTTCACCATTGGGCTAAGTAGAAGATGTCTAGGGGCAATGAAAGCTCAAAGTTTCTCCAGTCTCTCAAATTCCTATTAATGTCCCCAAACTAAAAGAGAATTGTTGCTTCTTAAAGTTTGAATCTTCAAAAACACCAATTGTAGGTAGTTAGATCATAGAGTCCAAATCAGATCTCTTTGTTAAGATATTTATCTCTCCCCATCTATAGAGCATATTGTTTCTAAACTCACCCCAAATAGTTAAAACCACAGAACCCTCCATAAAAGATCTTCCCTTTAGAGTCGGAATATTTCAGGCTCATTACACTTACACCGATCTGGGAGAGAGTTCGAGATTGAAGAGTAGGTCTATTTCTAATTGTAGCCTCATCTTGAAATGATAGTGGCTTTCCAAAGAACCATGCGGTTGGTTCCACGATACTTTGGACCATATATGATAGTCCAAAGGATGGGACCAGTAGCTTACAAGCTCGAGTTGCCACTAAGTTCAAAAATACACCATGCTTTTCATATATTGTGTCTTAACAAATAATTGGGACATAATGTTCGCGCTCAAGAAGATCTTCCAACCCTCACCATGAGGGTGTCATTTTACCGTTTTCACAAGTTATTTTAGGGCGTCGCATTGTGAAGCATGAGAACTGGGCTGTGACCAAGATATTAGTGTAATGGTAAGGGCCTCATTAGAAGATGCCACTTGGAAAACTTATTGTTTTATTGCTGAGAAATTCCTAGATGCCATCCTTAAGGAAAATGTCGCTTCAAGCGGGAAGGATTGATACGTGTTAGTATCTCATGCACACGTCAATAGGTAGGAGTTGAGTCTTTGAGTAAATAAGTTTATTTCTTGTCTTGTTCTCTTATCCAATATGATAGAGTATGTTGTGGTGTTGTTGAGTCTTTAGGAAGCTCGTGGTCAGTAGGTTGTTGAAAATCATTAGGAGAGTTGGTATTCGTTATTAGTAGTTGGCGAGTCTTATGGTTGAGTTGAATTGTATTCAAAAGTATGTAATAAATGGAATGAAGTAATGTGTTTACTTCTCAACTTATCCAAGTAATTGGAGAAAAGGATTCTCAAAGTGAATCCACCAAATTGTGAACTCACCCCATCTTCACCATTCCACCATGGAGGAAGCCAGTCCTTCAAACAAAAAGAAATAATAAGTCTTATTTTTTAGACTCAAAATTTGGATACCAAGATCTTAGTAGGTTCTTTAATCTCTCACCTTTATTATAATATAAAATTTTCTGGACCTCTAAATGCGAGAATCGGGGTCCTATTTATAGAATTTTTGGGGACTCTAAAGATTAAGATGATCTAGAGGCTGTGATTAAGGGCTACATGATAAGTAAAATCCTATAACTGAAATATTACATGATACGTTAATCCTAATGGTTGTTTTAGGTTGGTTGTCAGATAATGATAAGTCTTGGCCAATTTTGTCATGGGTATAATTTTAAGGCTTAAATTTTAAAGTTTTGGATCATAATATTGATTGTTTTCTTTATATGGAAGACATGATGGAGATAAGTCTTCTCCAATTTTTATCCATGTGATAAGATTTGATCTCACTACTCTAATTTTAGGTATGGAAACCTAACTTCAAATGAAAGAAATGATGAAGATAAATTTTCTCCAAATTTTATCCTGTGACTAGTTTGCTTTATATAGAAGAAATGATGAAGATAAGCTTTTTAATCCCATTTTTGAAAAATACACAAGAAATTCAGAATTTGGTAAATGAAGTAGTCTAGGTTCATCTTTAAATTATGGCAACCATTGGGTCCCATTTTTTATATATGATATATTAAATATTATTAATATATTATTTACATCATCTAAAGCCCTATTTTGAGTATTTGTCACATAAATCCGTGGAAATCATATTCAGGTCTAGATTGAATCAAATGAACATTAATTTCACAACTTCTTTTGAAATCTATGACACTTTCTTTGAAATTTCATCAACAATTCATTTGTTATCAGAAAAATGTGAAATCTATAACATTGGACAGCTTTTGAAGAATACTTTCCATTGATATTTATTTCATTTTAGAATTACTTGAAAACCTTTGCCCTTTTTAAAAAAAAGTTTGACACTCTTTTTTTTTTTGGGGGGGGGGGGTAAAGGGATTATTTTAAAAATTAAACACCAAT
>JAOXJP010139893.1:0-13380 GCA_025762735.1 Platanus orientalis | reverse complement strand
GCTCCTTGTCAGGGGTGGACACATCAGCATTGAAAAGTGATTTTCACTTTTTTGGAGGGTGCATATTCACTTTTCGGGGCTGATGTGCCCGCTGCCTGACAAGAGCAGTGGTTAGCATTCGTTAAGGTGTGCATTTTTTATCCATCGACTATTTTGGGTTCACACGGCTCAGTCTGGTCCCGCTTGCGCCAAAAATGGAACCTAATATTAGGTTTTAAGATAAGAGGAACACTGGGTTCCAGTTTTAGGTCCTGGAAATCCTACAAATATTTATTTCGGAATAGAATGCGTGGAAATAGGATACAATCTTGGACAGACCATTTATTGGGAATAAAAGGCATGGAAACCGGACCTCTCGAGCCATTCGCATGAAATTTAGTGCAAGCAACGACACCAGTGCCGTTAATGGCATTTGAACAGACTAACGAATTGAAAGCTAATGTCCTACTTTCTTTTTCTTTTGTCTCTCCTGTTTCTTCGTTTCTATGATTGGGTCTTCTTCCCGTGGTGGAAGATAAAGAGGGAAATAATTAGTGGAAGAAAAAGTGGCGGCGATATTATTCATACCATAACTCGCATGATCGGGTGCTCCTCTCATTGGTGACAACGCGCACGAAATGGGCCTGAAAGCTTTATGGGAACTGTAATCCAGCTCATCCACTAATTAGTGGCCTGAAATCCTCTGAGCCAACCCCCCTTGTTATTTTCCACAACCCTGAAAAAAGGGTACAAGACCCAATCATAATCATAGAAATGAAAAAACACGAGACAAAGAAAAAGAAAATAGAAGACATTAGCTTTCAAATCGTTAGTATGTTCGAAAACCATCAACGACACCGGTCCCGCTTGGCGCTTGTGCCAAAAACGGAAACTAGTGTTCCACTTTTCTAAGGCTCTCTGGTTAGAGGTAAAGTATGAAAATATATATATGTCTTATGTGTTAATTCAGGTATGATTGCAAGCAAAGAAAAATTATTGGGCTTTGTTAGGAGATCCTAAACATGACTTTTTATCAAGAAAATTTTTATTTTTTTTACATTTTTGTTAGTTGTTAACAAAATTTGTGTGGTTCTTAGATCGACACATGAATGGGTCTTTCCAATTCAGATTATCAAAAGGATTCATGTTCAATAATGGCTCTAGACCGAGGACTTTGGAACAACCATTCTCACCCTCAACACAACCTGATTAGCAAATCAATAGTGCAGAAAGTTTGCAACAAAGAGATAGATACAAGAACACCCTCCTCCCATGGAAATCCCCAGACCTTCCTTTTCTTCCTCCTCTTCCTTCAGATCAACTACTTCCTCCAAGTTAGAATATTAGTATGAAATAGAATATCTCCCAGATGAAGCTAAAGTTCCTCCCACTAATTTCCCAGTTGTTAACCCTTACTCAGTACATGTCAAACCAACCACTGGCCAAAGAGCACCCCCTCCATGGTCAAAGAATATGTTCAAGCCTCGAAAATAAACCAAAACCAGGTTTCAGCTGACGAAACAGAACACTATTTACCCATTGAACTCCCTCGGGAGTATCTCCAACCATGGTTATCACAAGGTTACACCCACATCCACTTAGAAGCAGTCAAGATTGCCTTAACCTTTCATGGTAGAAAAGGCCTTCCGGTTGTCTCTCATTTGGCTCTTCTAGACACAAGATTCACCACTTACGGGCATGTAGTTGTAGGAACCATCCAAACAACCCTCAATGTCGGTACTGTATTTGTTACTTTATATCCAAATTTCAACATTCCCCTTGCTGACCCTCATGCATTTAATGCATTGGCGGTCCAAGTTCAAATCACAGGAGCCCCCCAACTATCCACGTCTTATGCTGCAACAGTTCATCACCAGATAGCTTACGAAATTCAGAACCATTCTTTTGACATCCCTGTTCTAGAATTCTCTCAAACCGAAAATGCTTTGTTCATCAAGGTAGATACAAACTGAGTACCTCATTGTACCTATGTGCCGAGGCAACTCACCAATGAGAAACTCCAGTTATTGCTCCCAGAAAATGGATCACCGACTATGAGAATATGCACGCCAAGACAGAAACAGTTAACTCTACAACCCCCTTCTTTGTCAAGAAGAAAGATGGCACAGTAGAAACAAGATTCATTCCCAAAAAGGATGAAGGTTCCTCCTCCACAACATTCCTCACCATGGATCAGTTGATGGTTTAACCAATTCCTTTTCACCCAACAAATCCAGATGAGCAAAATATGACCCACCAACTCCAGAAAAGAAAACACCAAGTGGTTGACTGCACCTATGATGAGTGTGAAGAAGACTCCAAGGAAATCGAGCTCGAACTAAATCAAGAAAGAAAGCTCTTTTCAAACAAGAAGAAAGGGAAAAAGTCCCAACAATAGATACTCCAGGAAAAGGTATGAAGATGGAGACCTAGAAGTAGGCCTCCTTGGAGATCCATTAGGGAAATTTGACTATTATGTCATTTACTCTCAAAAGAAAGATATCCTGATGTCCTCCCTCCTGATAACTGGGGAACCAACCTAACCAGCAAACCACCTTTACCACCCCCCACCTTACAGCCTTATTATCAAAAGGTCCTTGCCCTCCTAAACAAATCTAGTCCCTACAAGCCATCCAAGCCAGTCCATCCTCCCCCATACAAGCAACCCATTGATTGATTCATGTTCTCCCCAGAATCCTTGTCCTACCAGGAGCATTTCCCCTCCATTGAAGACTTTGAATACCTTCAACAAAAGGTCAAACATTAATGAAAGATCAAAAATCCTTCCACAAAGAATCTTGATGGCAACAACAAAAGTGTCTCACTGCAGAAGCAACATTAAACTGGCAAACAGAAAATGCAGTAGTCCAAAATCATACCTTGGAAAAATCCTGCACAACCAAGAATCCATGGCCCAGATAGTTACCAAAAAACTGTTTTCTATTGAAGACATTGTTTCAGAAATCAGATTCAAGATAACAACCTTGGAAGAGGAATTATACACTATTGCCACTACAGTAAAAGAATTTTCATTTGCCTCTCACCAAATTGCAACCAAAGAGGTAGAAAAAAGGCACCTTGAAAATCAGCTCAGATCCATAGAGGCATCATCCCAGTTCCTAGAAGCTCAACAACCACTCTACACACCTCCACCCACCTAATCCTTTTTGTCAAACCTCCCCTCTACCTTACAACCACTCCCTTAACCTACCTACAAACCCCAAACTGCTTTCCAACCACTTTTACTCAATCAACACCTCTATGACATGTTCCTACAGTCATACCATCAGGTCATCAGACCCAGGTTTTTCCAATCACCACCCATTACACAACCTGACCCTAAACCTTCCAGGTTAATCCCGCCACCCAAGACCTTTGTCCTTAAACCACAAGGCCCTATTTACCCACCAGACCCCATAATTAGAGCCTCCTCTAATCCTCATCCGTCCATGTTCCCAATAGATTTACTAGACCAAACCAATCCTATGTCATCCTTCCTTATGTCCCTTTCAATCAACCCAAAACCTTCACCGGAACTGAATGCTATCTTTGACCTACAAACTTCCAACTCAGAAAAATCACTGGAAGTTTTAATGCATGAAGACATGCACCAAGATCCACATGTTGAAGACCCCCCGACTGATTCCCCATTAAATCCCCATCACATACCCCCTAACCAACAATGGAGAATTTATCCGGATGCCATAGATGTCAAAACTTTATTCTCCCTTGATGAGGTCCCTCCATCACAATGGCGTGACCAGCTTCTCCAGATGTATGCATGGATTGATGCAGAAATGCAAGCCCCAGATGCCCATCTTAGAAATATTCTAGGAAAATTCTGCTCCCATCTTAGTGGAAGAATGAGAGAATGGTGGATCAATCTTGGCGAATACTGCCAACTCTAAGCCCTACAAGCAGCATCCATTGACAACTTTATGACTATCCTTCATGAATAATTCGTTGGAGCAGTCACACACCAAACCACCATTGCTAGAGAAGAATTCCCAAGCATGAAATGTTGTTCCTATAAGAGAAAATATCTCTAAAAACACTACAACAACATGTCAAAAAGGTTTTATCTCTTGAAGGGAATGGATGATCCAAATCTAAAGCAAGCCTTCCTCAACTCCCTTCCAAATCCACTAAGCAATGAAGCTTTTAAGCTTCTTGAAACAAAAGGCATAGCCCTTCAGCAGACCTCTTTAGGAGAAATCTACCAAAATGCTCTCCTTGCACTAGAAAAATTGTGCAATCAGAAAAAGTTCCTGACCACATTTGAAGAAATAGGAAATAAATAGGTTCTGCCTGTGAAAGAAAAGATCTTTCCATCAAATACAAGCATAAAAACGATTGCCTCTATCCCTCTTCAAAGAAAAGGTATTTCAAAAAAGAATATCCTACCTTTACCCCACATCGGTTTAGATCCAAGAAATTCAGGAAGAAGAAGTGGAAATTCATCTCTAAAAGGAAGTTCAAAGCCAACACCAGTTCCAAGTGTTATGTCTGTAACCAAACAGGACATTTTGCTAAAAACTGCCCCAACAAGAGAAAGAAAGAAAAATTCTTCTAGCATCTCCTCCAATATGCTGGCCCTGAAGAATTTTCCGATGCTGAATCCATCTTCTCCCTCAAAGATGAAAGAGGCATGGACACACTTTTTGTAATTCAAGTTTTTGCAACTGACAGCGATACTGATTCTACCAGCTCCGATGAGCAATCTGAAACTTATGGAATTAACAGAATCTTCACCACCTCTCCTGTACTATACCATTCCCAACCTGTTCCTGCCTCCAAAATCCAAATTTGCCTGACCACTTATGCAAAACCTTTCCAAGTTATTGCATTTTTTGACACTGGTGCAGCTGCCTCCATCATCAATCTAAACCTCTTTCTAGCCTCTCATTGGAAACCTTTCTCCCAAAACTTCAGTGCAACCGATGGTGCTCATGTTGAGATCACCCAAATCAACAAACCAATACTGATCCAACTTTTTCCCACTCTTACCATCCAACACCAAGTCCTTGGCTCCCCTCTCTCAGGCAAAGATTTGATCATTGGTTTTGATATCCTCCATACAATTCCCCATCTCCGATGGACTCCCACAAGGTTAGAATATAAAGAATATTTTTTTACCTTGGTCTCCTATTCCCAAATTGTACATCCACCACCTTGACCTAGATCCTTTCTCCCAAATCTTAGACACTTTAAATCCCAGAATTGTGCAGAATCTCACATTGAGTTCCTCCTTAAACATCCAAACCCCCTTTGGCAAAATCCCCAATTCTTTGTAACCTTGCCTTTCAAACTCAGTGAAGATGTCAACCCCACTTGAGCCAGTCACAGAGGCATGAACCCCTCCCACTATGATCTGGCAGTCTAAGAACTACTCCAACTGGAGCAAGAAAAATTGATCGAACCCACTTCATCCCAATGGGCATGTGAAGCCTTTTATGTCAATAAAAGAGCAGATCAAACCAGAGCAAAACTCCGCCTTGTCATCAACTACCAATCATTGAACCATTTTTTGGCAGATGACAAATTTTCTATCCCGCAAAGATCATCCATTTTTCAACACCTCACCAATGCTATCATTTTTTTCAAAATTCGATCTCAAAGCAGGATTTTGGCAACTTGGCATCCACCTCGAGGACCGGGCTAAAACAGCCTTCTCCATTCCCAACCATCACTACCAATGGACCGTCATGCCCTTCGGATTAAAAAATGCTCCCTCACATTTTCAAAAGGCTATGATCACAATATTCAAACACATTCTAAATAATGCCCTGATTTATATTGATGACATTCTGTTGTTTTCTCCATATACTCAATCTCATCTCCAACTGTTCATCACTTCGCAGACATCCTTCATCAATATGGAATCATGCTCTAAAAAAAAGATGGTCTTGGCCACCAAAGACATTGATTTTCTTGGCATGCATATCTCCAAGGGGCACTGTTTTCTCCAGCCTCACATCTCCATAGCTCTGTAGGACTTCCCCGATCATTTGACATCTGTCAAACAGATTCAATAGTTTTTCAGACTTGTCAATTACATAACTGACTTTGTTCCCCATGTTGTCACCCAAAGAAGTTGTCTCTCTCAGTTACTGAAAAAAGGAAGCTCCCCTATGGGGTCACAACCACACTACCGTTATCCAATTCTTAAAAAATTGCTCCACCAAGCTTTTGCCACTTCAAATTCTAGTGGGGCACAGTTCTTTACGAAGAGCTTAATGGCACAAGGCACCCATGTGGATATAAAAGTGGAACCTTCTCAACAACTGAGCAAAAATACCACTCAACATTCAAAGAAATTTTAACAGTTAAGCGGACCATTGAGAAATTCCAGTTCCACCTCATAGGCCACCATTTTATAGTCGAAATGGATATGAGTGCTTTTCCAAGGATGCTGCAGTTCAAGAAAAAATTATTGCCCAACCCCCAACTTCTCAGTTGAGCAAACTGGTTTTCCTAATGGGACTTTCAAGCTAAAAACATCAAAGGAACCAATAATGTTCTTGCTAACTATTTCTCCCACAAACCCATCATTTCTTTCATGCCAATCCCTCTAGTTTACCCATTAGAACCCATCCATGACCTTCCTTTTGAGGTTTGAACACAAGTCCTTGAATTCCTCCAAGCCAAAAGAAGTATAGAAAATTTTCATAAATTCCTTGAAATTTCTATCTTTGAGCATGGGCGAATTTTCAAGTATCTACCACATCCAGATTACCCTTACCTTATCTCCCATTATGTCTCAATTACTACCATATCCCCAAAGAAACCCTCTGCTACCTCTGGTACCTTTTTGAAGCCTACATTGTTGCCTTTGTTTTTTATATTCCTCGTCTCTTCACCTACCTAAACCAGTGTTTAATAAATCCGACCCTCACTTATACCCAAGCAGGACTCATGAAATGGTTTCAATGGTTCCACCCCATTGCAACATCGCAACAAATGCTCTAGGTCCATCATGCCAAATATGCCATCATTACCTTCAAAAATCCCACAGATATCATACAAGATAATGACACAAAACGGTGTACTATACCCATGACCCACAAGCCTAAATCATCCAATGGTACACATACAATTTGGCAAAAGAATACAACTCCCACTTGGATGCTTAGGTCCTATTCAAATATCACATGTGTATGTTAAATCACACCAACTACACAGAGATTCTAGTACTCATTGCAGCAGACCCATTTGCAAACCCACAACATCCCATATTTTGACGCATGTTCGATAGCCTTGAAGCCTTTTTTGACCACACTGGATTCCTTGGCGACAGCTCAGTAGAATCTTCCTCTTTTGTCGGTCATTGGGACGACCCCGTCAAAAGTAATAGTGACTAATCCTACATGGCAGACACATTCACATGCGTCCCAAAGTTCTTCACATGGCTTCACGTGAAGACTGTCTATCCAACTGTTTATTTTACTTTGCAAGTTGTTTTCAAATCTGGGCCTTTCCTTTATCTATAAAAGGCCAGTTAGTTGAGTGTTAGAGGCAGACTGGGAAGTATGTCTAGATCGCCTTAGTCTTAGGTCACTTGTGTTCTTGCACTTTGTTAGCCCTTATATTTGTTTGTTCTAAGCCTTTTTATATTTTTATGTGTTCTTGCACTTTGTTCTAAGCCTTTATATTTTATGTGTTCTTACACTTTGTTTTAAGCCTTTATATTTTATTTCACTTTGTTCTAAGCTAGAATGTCACCCAAATTGACAATATAAATGAAATTTTATTAAATTGAAAATATAGAGTACAATGCCAGTTATAGGGATACCTTCGAACAACAGATTAGCCACTATCTTTCCTCTAAAATTGAGGGAAGACGTCGTTGAATTCGATTATTCAAACAAGATAGATTAGCCGATACTCTTATCTTGAAAGAACTTCGATGAATCTAGTTCCGTAAATAAGATAGATTAGCCGATGCACTTTTCTTAGAAGAATTTTGTTGAATCTGGTTCTGCGAACAAGACAGATTAGCCGATGTCCTCTTGAAAGAACTTCGTTGAATCTGGTTTTGCAGTATAGTCGAATCGCCTGATACAGGGGTTCGAATCACTATAGAGTTGAGCTACTACTATGCTTAATCTAATGTTACTGCTATAAATAAAAGATATTGTTGATGATGATGATTGATCAATGTCGTTATCGTTATTTTCTTATTCATTTATAGAGGTCTGTCCACGACACCATAATTTCTTCCCCTCGTTCATTGTTTAACCATTTTTTAGTTTGGTTCATGGGACATCCTACTTGTTGACTGAGTCACACATTACTTAGTGTGGTAATGATTATCACTCACTTGGATTACCTTGCACCCTTTACCTTCTGTCTGACGTGACTCATCTCGTAACCGCTTGCCGTGCTGTTGCTTAATTCCACATGTCTCTTATTGACTAGCCGATTTCAAAATATATGTTGACAAATTTTTTACTATTTCTATCAAAATCTTTGCAAACAGACAAAGTTGGAAAAAACAACAAAAGAAAAGATGAGAAAGTTTCATATGATAGTTTTGCTGAATAATTTTCCTGCTTTTTACCACATAACAGACAAACAAATTTGTAAGAAAAAATGGAAAAACCGTACACTTCCCCATACCTTTGTAGTTTTTCCTTTAAACAAACACAAGATTAAAGACTTTAACCAGTTAATTGGTAAGGATGAGTTGGATTGCAATTCCCACAAACTTTCAAGTCCATTTTGTGTTTCACGTTGCCCATGAGGGTACCTGATCTTAACATAAGCAGTCACCATATCTTTTTCTTCCATTAATTATTTTGTTCGATTTCATACCTCGTTATCCTCAACAGCCTTGATTGACCAATGTTCCCCTTCTTATAACTTTCCACAACCTTGACTGACAAAATACCTAATCAAATAAATGATAAAAAATGAGTTAAAGAAAAACAAGAAAATAGGGAGAACATTAGCATTCAGATCCTCTACTATCGTGAAGGGTATGCATGTGTGTAAAAGCCCCTATGATTCTCTCTAGAATGTTAAAGTTCAGATATTGTTAAGAAGATTTCAATGGTTGATATGTGGCAAGATCATCAACAAAATTGAAAATGTGCAGTTCAGTTTGTTGATTTTTTTGGATATGTGTTGATCACCAAAATCTTCTGAACTTTAACTGAACATCAACCAAAATCTTTTGAACTATAAAAATCTGGAGACAATCTCAAGTGGTTTAAAAGACCTTAGAAAAGTATTTGTCTCCAAAGAATAATCAGCAGTAGCAATTTTTGCTGTAGCTTTTTGTAGCATAGACAAAAAGCATGGGTATTTTGTTTTTAACATGGGTTGTTTTGTCTTTTAACATAGGGCCTTTGTCTTTTTGTGGTCTTTTTGGTCATGTTACAAAAAGCTACAGCAAAATTTGCTGCAACTAATCATTTGGTTTTGTCTCCATATCTCATAAGGTCCCTTATATTCATAATATCAAAACCAAATACAGTTTGTCTCCATATCTCACAAGGGCGTGGACAAAAGGTGGAAAAGTTTTGTTTCTCAAAATAGTTTTGTTGAGTAGTTTTCTAACCTTTTACTACATAACAGATAAACAATTTTGTAAAAATGTGAGAAAACCATACACTTTCCCACAACTTTACCTCTAAATAGACACAACATTGAAGACTGACAAGTAAAGATGAACTGGATTGCAGTTCCCACAAAGCTTTTAGGTCCATTTTGTGTTACACGTTGCCAATGAGAGCACGCGATCATAATGTGAGCAATCGCCATCACTTTTTCTTCCATTAATTAATTTGTTTGATCCCCTCCCTTGTAATTTTTCACAACTTTAACTGACCAATGTTTCCACTCTTATTATTTTTCACAACCTTGATTGACCAAAAACCTAATAAAAAAAATGAAAATAAAAATTGAGACAAAGGAAAACAAGAAAAAGGGAGAACATTAGCATTTAGATACTTTATTGTCGTTAAGGGTATGCATGTGTTTAAAAGACCTTAGAAAGGTTTTTGTCTCTATATTTCACAAAGTGCTTTATATTTGTAGTATCAAAACCCAAATACGGTTCCTAGAGTTCCTCTTTTCTTAGGCTGTGTCTACGTTGAGGTAAATGCCCGCAATAGGAAAAGATGGAAAAATCACCATGGGAATAGGTGGCAAAGTAAAGTATGGAAAAAATCATCATTTTTTTTGTACCAATGCATGTATGATTGCATGCAAAAGGTAGCAAAGTGTGGAAAAATTACCTTCCACTTTACTTCCCCACACTTTACTTTTATTTGGTAGGAAAATATTGTAAAATAGTTTATAAGGGTGTTGGCAAAAGGTGTAAAAATTCTCTTTCCCAAGGCGGTTTTGCTAAATAGTTTTCTCACATTTTAATGCGTAACAGACAAACAAATTTGTGGGAAAACCATATACTTTCCACACTTCCCCACACCTCCCCACACCTTTTCCTCTAAACAGACTCAACCTAAGGTTGTGTTGTTTAGGGGTAATTGCCCGCAATAGGAAAAGTTGAGAAAACCATCATAGGAATAGATGGCAAAGTAAAATATGGGAAAAAATCATTATTTTTTATACCAATGCATGTCTGATTGCAATAAAAAAGGTAACGAAGTGTGAAAAAATTACCTTTCACTACTTCCCCATACTTTACTTCCATTTGACAAGAAAAAACAACAAAATAGTTTATAAGGGTATTGGCAAAAGGTGGAAAAGTTTCATTTCTCAAAACAATTTTGTTGAGTAGTTTTCCCACATTTTACCACATAGTAGACAAACAAATTTGTGGGAAAAGGTGAGAAAACTGTACACTTTCCCACACATTTGCCACTAAACAGACACAACCTTAAAGACATTATCCATCTAATAGGTAAAGATCGCCAACGAGAGAACCTGACCATATATGAGCAATTGTCATCACTCTTTCTTCCATTGATAATTTGTTTGAGGAAATTGTCTACAATTTGAAATTCCTCTTCAGTTGGAATATCATTGCCAAGTTTGAAATTCAAATCTCTCCTGAAACAATATATATATATATATATATATATATATCAAATCTCAAGGGCAAAAAACTACCTACCTACACTTATGGCTGTTAAATGCCCGTTCTAACTGTAAAGAGATTTGCAATTGTAGATGATTTCTTTCCCCTTTCTTTACCTTCTACAACCTTGACTTAAATGAGAGAGACGAGTGACTGACTTGTGCTATGCACAAGGGGATTTGGCCCCTAGTATTCCTCTTGGAAGGATGATGCCTCAGCCACCCAAGCATAGTTAAAAAAATAATAAAAAAAAAAAAACACCATATGTTTTTTAAGAGAAAACACGACTCTCTTTAATGTCTTCTTGGAAAAAACTTTAAAACATCAAAACAAGAAGACCCAAGTCTCTTTAAATTTTTCACCACTTAATTGCCTCCTAAGCTCCATATAATTTGTTTAAGTACCCCTAACTAAACTACTGCAAAAAGGTGACAATGAGACATGGTAAGAGATTGAGATCTGAGATAACAATGGAGCCATGTCTGATTGCAACAACAAAATGAAGCAAAATGTGGAAAAGTTATCTTTCACTTTACTTCCCCACACTATCCTATCATTTGACAAGAAGATGTAGCAATATAATTTGTAAGGGTATTGGCAAAATGTGAGAAACTTTTGTTTTTCAATACAGTTTTGCTGAATAGTTTAATTGACTTTTAACATGTAACACACAAGAAAATCTGTTAAAAAGGTAAAAAAACTATACACTTTCCCTAACTTCCCTGGACCTTTGCCTCTAAACAAACACAACCTTAAAAACATTAGCCAATCAACAGGTAAATAAGAGCTCGATTGTGGTTTCCACAAAGATTTTAAGTCCATTTAGTGTTGCATAAGTTCATATCGGGTTCCCACAAAGCTTTCAAGTCCATTGTGTGTTGTGTAAGCTCATATCGCATCACAAACAAGAGCACCAGACCACATTATAAGCAATTGCCATTACTTTTCTTCCACATATAATTTTGTTTAAGAGAAAATTGTCTAAAATTTGAAATCCATCTATAGTTGGATCAAGGCATATCACAACCATGTTTGCAATTCAAATCTCTCCTTACAACCAAAAAATAAAAAACTAAAACTAAAATATTAAGGGTAAGAAAAGCTAAGTTTGGTAACACACCCAGGATTCCAACTCCCCCAACTCTTAATTCTTGATTTTACTAAGAATGCATTCTTTGGAGTGAATTTTAGAATGAGAAAAGTGTTTAATTTAACAAAAAAATGAAATTAAAAAAAATGAAATCTTAATGAAAATGATAAAGATGTAGTAGAATCAACAATATATATATAGGAATCAGAGAGAGAATCTGAACTTATCAAATGATTTTTTTGCTTCTTTTAGATTCTTGGAAGATGAAAATGCAAAAATCACTTTTGGGAGAGTTACCAAACAGCCAAACCACCCACACTTACAGTTTTGAAATGCCATTCAGACTGTAGAGGGATTTGAAACCGTAAATGATTTCTTTCCCTCTTTTTATCTTTTACCAACTACCTAATCAAATATATATATATATAGAGAGAGAGAGAGAAAGAGAGAGAGAGAGAGAGAGAGAGAGGAGGAGGAGGAGGAGGAGGATAATCACCGGAGAGACAAGCGACCACTCTACGCACAAGGAAATTTGATCCTGGTCTTCCTGGTGGGCGGCGTAAGCATTGGACCCATAATATTATATATATATATATTATGATCTAACTAGTAAAGTCTACATATAGGCTAATCACCGGAGGGACAAGTGACCACTCTACGCACAAGGAAATTTGATCCTGGTCTTCCTGCGAAGACGGCGTAAGAAGAGACAAGCGACCACTCAACGTACAAGCGACCACTTAAGTATTGGATCCATACAGTAATAAGGGAGATAAGCAAGAATCCGGATTTGCTGAAATTCAAGTTTTAGCAAGTTGCTGAAATTAAATAATTAAATCATGCCATTTGTATAGCTGATTACGAAAAATTAGGTGTCCTTGACTCATTAAATAATCTCTCAGAACAACGCAACTTTCTAAAACTATTTATTTTATACACATGACATGATTTAATTACTTATTTCAGCAAATCCGAGCCCTACAAGCGACGACTCGTTTTACACACACAAGAGATATGACCCTGGTCTTCCTCGTAAAGGATGATGCCTCGGCCACCGAACACGGAGGAATTCTTGGAAAAAACAAAAACATTAAAACCAGAAGACCCGAGTCTTTTAAAATCTTCACCACTTAATTGCCTCGTAAACCCCTCAATTTAATTTGTTTTAAGTACCCCTCACCAAACTACCGTAAAGAGGGGCTGATATCCCCCCCTTCTAAGTGGCCACTCAAGGGGGGGGGGGGGGGGGATTTCCGGCCCAAAA
>JAOXJP010139882.1:0-13380 GCA_025762735.1 Platanus orientalis | reverse complement strand
TGTAAGTGATACTGATTTTGTTGGAACTCTATTTAGAATATAAATTGCCATTTTTTGTGCATATCTCCAAACCAAAATAGGTAGCTCTGAAAAACTCATTAAGGACCTAACCATATCCAATAGGGTTCGGTTCCTTCTTTCTCCTACACCATTCTATTGCGAAGTACCAGGGGCAGATAGTTGTGCTATTATTTCATTCTGTGTGAGGTAATCCAAAAATTCATTAGAGAGGAATTCTCCTCCCCTATTGGTTTGGAGCATTTTGATATATTTACCTAATTGTTTTTTAACCTCAGTCTTGAATTCTTTGAACTTTTCAAAGGACTCAAACTTATGGTGCATTAAGTAAATATACTCAAATCTAGAATAGTCATTAGTGAAAGTGATAAAATACTCAAATCCTTCCCTAGCTGGTTTACTCATGGGACCACACACATCATAATGAATTAGTTCTAACAACTCAATGTCTTTAGCTGCTATTTTAGAAAAAGGTTTTTGGGTCATCTTTCCTTACAAACAAGATTGACAGACTAAATAAGATTCAATTTTAAAAAATTTTAATAGTCCATCTTTAACCAGTTTGTTAATCCTATCAACATTCACATATCCTAATCTTAAATGCCACAAGTATGTAGAATTAACTAATGACCTCTTCCTCTTTTGTAGTATAATACCAAAGGAAGTGGTGACTTTTGTGCAATTAACAAATATATCTAATGGAAATAATAAAAACAAACCATTTACTAAATTTCTAGATGCAAGAAAATGATTTTTAAAATAAATAACAACTTTTGAATTAAAAAGAATTGAATAGCCATCATTAACTAGTCTAAAAACTGAAATCAAGTTCCTCCTAATATCTGGAACAAATAAACAGTCTTTTAAAACTAAAACATTTCCATTATTCAAATCTAAACTATAATCTCCTACAACCACCCTTGCATCTATCCCAAAATGTTGGTATAGGTCTCCCTCACTCAGTATTTTGGTCTTTTAAAATCCTTGAAACATATTGCAAATATGAGTTGTGGCACTAAAATCTATACACCATGAATCATGAGGACCAACCAAAAAATTTGATTCAATTGCGATAAGAGATTTATTAGTACATTTCATTTTCTTTGCTTTCAAAGAAGCCAAATAGGAGTGACAATTTCTCTTCCAGTGTCCAACCTTTTCATAGCGGAAGCAATTTTCTTTTGCCTTATTTTTTTTTCCATTACTAGAAGTCTTACTACCATTCCTGGGAGCATTCATTTTCCTTTTGTAAGCAAACTTTCTTTTCTTCTTCTGATTATTGTCTTTCAGCTTTAATTAGAAGGTATTCTTATTATTAGCTATAAAGGCATTGAAATTTTTACTTTTGATGAGTTCCTCAGCTCTTAGTAGGCTTTTCATCAGTTCTGTTATGGAAAGATTCAAATTGTTCATATTATAATTCAATACATATTGATTGAACGTTTTTGGCAATGAGCCGAGAATCACATCAACTTGAGATTGGGCATCCATTTCGCCCCCAAGAATCTCTAATTCATTTATGAAACCCATCATCTTAATGACTTGGTCTCTGACTAGAGTTCCTTTAGTCATTTTAGTAGTCAATAAACCCTTCATAGCCATTGGTCTAGCAGCTCTATTTTGCTCTTCAAACATCTCAGTTACATTAACCAAAATGTCTTTGGCAGTAGGAAAATTTTTGTATTGATGCTGCAAGACATTAGACATAGATGCTAGCATGTAGCACTTAGTCATCTCATCAGTCTTATGCCACTTTTCATTTGCATCCCAATCCTCCTGAGTAACAGTTACACCAAGAAACTCAAGAGGATTGGTGGTAAAAACATGCCTATAATTCTCAGCTATGAGCACTATGAGTAGATTTCTTTTATAGTCTATGAAATTTAGTCTAGTTAGTTTGTTATCTTTCAGGATCTCAGAAAGTGGGTTGAACATTCCCATGCTTAATATCTAGATGAATCAAACTATTCATCCACCGTCATCTACATATATTTCATCCATCTAATGGAGTTTTTAATTTGATGGTACCGACCACTTTTTGTCAGTACTAAGGCTCCCTCATATACCATAGGATTAGGATACGAATCGGCATATCTAGTGATCATTAGAAACCTAATCCTACTAAACACAATATCTTCTTGTAGGAATAAATTGTGTTTTCCCTTATTAGGTAAATAAATATTATCCATCAAGTCTTCTGGTAAATCATGATTAATAACATTCCCAGATTTTTGATTTTTGATTCTCTTCTAGCCTCTGAAAGTACCATGCCTAAAACCTATGGGCTGCCATGATACTTTCAATTATGTATAGACCCACCATTTAGACTTAGTGTATGTATTATAAGACAATGTATCTTGTGAGATTATACTCCTACTAATCATACCCAAGTCTTATCCTTGGAAGTGAATGAGAGAAGATTAGCTAAAATTATATTTAGTCTTATCTTGTGGGCTTCAACCAATCTATTTCAATTAAAATCTCCCACTCACTGATAGTGGAAGGCTGCGGGAATTATTTTGTAAAATGATCTCCGTTGTCATACTTAATATTTTATATATGAGGGAATTATTTGGTCAACATAACATTTTATTCCAACAATCGCATTGTACATGAAAAATAAACAATCACATTGCACATAAAATGTAAACAATCACATTGCTTGTTATTCACATGGACTTTATTTTGCAACATTAAAATAATATTAAATCTTTTATCTCCCTTTCCATTTAATGTCCCCTAATCAAATTGTGGACAATAGTGTATCTCATACATTAATATTTTTTTTCTAAAAAATTCTACTGACCTATTATTAGTTTGGTCTAGTAAAAAATAATCAAATCTGGTCAATGTCGATCAAATTGGTCAACCTTTAGTCAACTCTAGTCAACCCTAGTCTTTTCTGGTTAACCTTGGTGTTCTCTAGTTAATCCTAGCCTATTTTAGTTAACCCTAAGTCAAATTTAGTCAAAGTAGGTTAAACTTGGTCAAATTGGGTCAACCCTAGTTAAACCAGTAAAAAATGGTCAAATGGGTCAACACTGGTCAGTACCTATCAAACCAATCAAATTTCGTCAATCTTGATTAAACCAGTTTGGTTGAGGACTTTCATCGAACACATAATGTGTTATTTTTCAAATTATAGGTTGAACCAAATATTTTTGTTCCAAAAGGGTCTAATAGGATAGTAGACATCATAAGGAGTCCATAGCAATTCGAATCGTTCAAAAATTCATCCGAACGAACATTTTATAAGTGGGGATAAATGGGAACACCAAAATGAGGTCCTAAGGCATTAAAATTTTTTTTTTAAATCCGATTTTTTTCAAATTAAATTTTTTTTTAAATAATAATAAATTATTTTAAGGTATTTAAAAAAAAAAATAATTTAAAAATAAATATTTAAAATCTATTTAAAAATTATTTCAATTTAGTATCATTTCAGGTTGCGAACACTTTGTCCTTGTGCAATTAGGACTCTGACCCAATCTTTGGTCTCCTAATTGATAACTAATGTATCTATGATAGTTTTGAACTCATACTTATCTTCAACTCCCTAAAATTAGTTTTCAAGTTGGATTTTTAGTTAGAGTCCTTGTAAGACTCAAACTATTAGTGGTTGACAGCTAATTTTCACTTCAACTTAGACTCTTTTCTAGGGTTTTGAGGTGAGCACAACCTAGCCTCATGGAGTTTCTTTAAAAACATGTAAATTAATTATAAATCACATAACAAAATAATGATATCTCACAAGAGTTGATCTCCCATGAAAATCAGGGCATCTACTTCTCTCGATTTTGTCTGATGCCACCGAAAACTTTGTTTCTCCTTCATCTTCCCTCCAATGTGTTGTGCTCCATGGATCTTCATTCTCTTAGGTCTTACAACTATTTTAAATTACTAAATAAACAAATTACATCCATTAATAAGAAACCAGCCCGCTATCCCGGGTTGCTTGAGGGGAATACATCCATTAAAGATAGAGAAGAAAGAGAGAGGGGAGGTAATTATAACCATAAAATCATTAAATATTATATTCATCCATAAAAAACATAATTATGCAATCACATGAAGCTAACAAAACAAATCACACATGATTCTGATTTAAATTGAGTTCACAACTGCCATTTTATATAAAATTGTCCTAGATCTGATCCGAGTTTTTACACTTTTTACATTTTTGGATAAATTACCATTACCACATGGATTCCAGAACTTTGATTCATTTAATAATGGATTCTATCAAATATTCAAAGAATACCATAAAAAAAATAGATTTCAACATTCATATGGGAGGCTCTAATACCACTTGATGAAAGATTACTGTTTTTGAACATTAAAATTAGTAATGTTCATTAATTAAATCACATATAAAAATATGTTTTCCCATGATCACCATATAAATCTCTGAGATCTAATCATAAGGGAAGTTTAGAATTACCTCAATTGATTAACTGGACACAAGAATCCAATCCAACCTAGTCTTCAAAGTTTCCACACCTGCTCTATAATTCTCTACACCTCTCTTACTTTCAAAATGGTTACATGACTATATTTGAACGTGGGTAACCCTATATATAGGGATTAAGAGAGGTTATGTAAACCCCAGGGGGGTGTGAGATCCTTATGAGACTCTTATCCTTAAGCTTATGGGGCCAACCATCCTGAATTGAGTCAAAACTGTAATTAGAAACTTAACTATTTGATAATTACAACTAGACACTCCATTAATTACAACAGTCCTTGTGACATGTTACAATTGAATTTTCAAAGATAAAAATATTACATTGAGGCCCTTCCTCATAAACCTTTTAACAAAAACATCATTTTATTATACAATATCCCTCGGTGATCCTTAGGACAATAAACTAGTCACTGTTAAATCATTTTTTATCATTGGTAAATTATCTCTAGGACATTAATGGATAAATTGGACATTAAAAATATTTATTAATAAATTATTTTTCAAAATACTTATTTATTTAATTAATATTTTAAAAATCATTTTGACAAACACTTTATCAAAAACACTGGATTCAGATTTGCTATGTCTAATCAATTCATGTAATTCTTAGTAATTACATTAGAATTTGTTAAATCAAAGGAAAATCTAGTTGATACTTTTACCAAGGGCCTTGCAAGGGATATGATTTAGAAGTCATCTAGGGGGATGGGATGAAAGCCTATAAAGAAGGTTGACTGTGGTGGGAACCCAACCTGTAATAAAATTTAATGGAAAAAAAATAAGCCATTGAAATCAATGATATGCATTAAAACAGAGAGATAATATCTTTAATCCATCCACAGTGAATGCATATCGGCATGGATAAAGTAGAGAGAGTTTAAGTAGTCTTAATGGGTCTATATCTGTATATATATGTGTAATACATGCAGATACACTTCAAATAGACTCACCTATGTAAGTGTGGAAGTGAGACCGCTTCTTATGAGACTTAAAGCTTAGTCTACTAGAGCACTTATTAAATAGGATAAAACATCATATCGTAAATGTGTTGACTGTGCTTAAATACTAATAAGGTGAATTGTGTGTTTGATATGTCTGGTTTAATCAAAATGAGGTTTTTAATTCAAAACTACAATTACTAAGAACCTTGATAAACTTTGATGTATTTGGACTAAGTGAAGGTTCAAGTTTGTGTAGACCTTCATCTATGCACAATTTGTTACCTACCCAAAATTGTATACAAGTTCTTTTGTCAAATCAATTTTCTTAAACTTTCAAAATGGTAGAGAATTGTTGAAATTTTTAAAGTTTAGAGGAGACTGATTGAGAGCATGGCCTGATTGATTAGAGTGGCTAGGCCCAATCGATCAAACATATACTTGATCGATTAGAAGGCTTAGCCCCGATTTATTGGGCATATGCTTGATTGATCAGGACACTCTTGGGGTAAAAATCAGTAGTGGAAATGTTGTAAGTTTTTGTGGTTTTGTTCATAGAAAAATGTGAAGATGCGTCCAAGACATGTACAAACATTCCCACATGACTGTTCAACAATGAAAGGTTGTCTAGAAATTTATAAACACATCTTAAGGTGTTCTTACGATTTTTATAAAAGAAAGATAAACCCAAACATAGACTTCACTTCATATTTTTCTATCTCTCTTGTTTCTTTCACAAACTTCTGTACCTTTGTGAAAACCCATTGAGTTATCTCTATACAATTGTGGAAGATTATTCATTAGTGTTCATGGGTTGATTTTACGGTATTGCAAACCTATGCTCAACAACACAACTTCGATTGGGCCCGTTTTATCCTAACAAGTTTGTTGACTCATTGCACTCTCTGTTTCTATTAAGATCGGAGCACAGGGTGAATATTGTCTAAAGAAGCGTGACTCGGACATTCTTACACTATTGTCTTGTCAAATCTCTGCTACCAAATTCTCAGATCTAACACCTCAAATATCTCATACACACTCTTATTAAATAAGAAACAACCTTCAGTTGTGAATGGTTCCATTCACAAATCGTTTTGAGAGTTTAGGTCCTCCTTGGATCAACCATGGATGACGTGGACATCACAGGTCTAGGCTCCAAGTCGTTGCAAATAACATGTTGTGTTATAGGTGCTGCAGAAAACCCAGGTTTCATTAGATGGACGAGTATGCAGGGTTTGTCATTTCTAGGGTTGATCGTTTGCTCAAAAAGACAAGGCACGTCAACCTTTTGATACAGCAATATGAGCAGGTGGATGGTCAGTTGAGGTGTTCGATATTTTCACTAAAATGATGTTATAAACAGGTGATCTGAGAATGTAAGGCGGATGCTCTGTTTTCCATTCTGAAAACAGGGCATTCGTATCCTTCGAGATTTTGAAATATTTTAACATTCCAAAAAACACGCAGCGGCCAAAAAGCCTGCATCACAGAGCCTTTGAACCTTGGGAAGGTTGATGTCATTCTAGGAATTTTGATAATGAGAGAAACTTGAAGAGATTTTTAAAGGTTAAGCTTTAGATGAAAGACCTGAGGAAGGGTTGATGTCATTCCACAAATTAAAATCTCTAGGGCACTTGAAAAGTTGATGTTGAATCGATCATATTATGTAAAAACAATATTAAAAAAAATATGAACTTTATGATGGAAAATCGTACTGACTTGTGTGTACATTAAAAGAAACAATATGCAAAAAATTAATCTAAGCAACTAGGTTTCTTAACATACCAACTAATAGTGCACAACCAAACACTGCATATGCTATAAGTAGGTTAAATAGTTATGCCTTAGACCAAATAAAGACCATTAGATTACAATTGAGAGAATCTTAACTAAAATTACTTTTAATGTACAATTGATCTTGGGTTATTGTATAGTGGATCTCCCATCATAATAGAAGAGAGTTGGTTTTCTAATTTTTATGAAAAAATGTATAGTAGTAGTGACATTTTCATTCTAGTAGGTGGAGTCGTTTGGAAATCATCGAAACAAACCTATAAGTTAAAGTTGATTATGGAGATAGGATTTGAAGCGTTAGAAAAGAAACTAATGAATCAGAATGACTCAGAAACCTTTTGGTTAATATCGACTTGAGGACAAGGGCAGTCCATTAGTGTCGTTACATTACGATAACTAGGTACCCATTGTTTGAGCAAATTGTTAGACCTATAACTAAGAAAACATCCATTTACGTCAAAAACAAATGTGTGAAGTAACGGGTTAGTGATGGGGTTATATCTCTTAATTATGTAAGGTTAAGAATTTCATGTATTCTCTAATTAAACCAATGATTGGTATAGATAAGAAATCAAGGGGATGGGGCTTAAGGCTATAACATAAGCTTTTGGGTAATGTATATGTTACACACTACATACTTACTTATACGAGTGTGGGTACGAGGTTGCCTCCTATGAGAACTTAGTTGCTTCTCTGGAATAATTGTAAGTATCCAAATTTTACAAAATTTGTCAACCCAATATAATAATGTTTTTGGATGATATGGATTACACTTTCAATTCTTTCATACTAAAGAATCAGGTTCCTAGGATTTTGTTCTACAAGGATTGTGTAAGCTTTGGATTGTTATATCAGGGGTCAGGTCAGCTCATAGTTTTTCAAACAACACTCCCAATGCATATAATGCTCTTGTTTTTTGATTGATTTCTTTTAATTTTTGAATCTTATTATTGTATTTCATATTTATTTTGAAGGTTAATCTTTTGTTTTTAATTTGTTTGTATGTGTCTTATGTGGAAGTTTTTGAATATGCAATTACCCTTTGACTTTGGTTATGTACTCATTGCGGTTATGTCCTGCATTGTTTGGGAAAAAGGATCTCCTATGGCTTTATAGGTAAAGGTTTGCCTCTATAATTAGATCATTCACATCCGGTTAGGTATATTTTATCTATTTTGCCTCTTAAAATTGACACTTTTTATATTTTATCCAACCTATTTACATAAAGCCTTACATCCAGTTCTTTATTTTACATAACTTTAAAAGAAAACTGTTTAAATAATATTGTTAACTGTCAACTTTGAAAGACATTGGCAAGTGTTGTTCATCCGGTTCTTTATTTTACATAACTTTAAAAGAAAACTGTTTAAATAATATTGTTAACTGACAACTTTGAAAGACATTAACAAGTGTTGCTCATTGTCAAACAAAAGATGAAAAATAATAATTTTAAATTTATACCTAAGGCTACAGTCACTAGCCATAAATGGCTAATGATTGTAGCAATATGCATAATTTCAGCCAAAATACCTAATCGGATGTAAGTCCTTTTTTAGTGAATTTTTAGCTTTTCCCTTGCTACTTTAGCTAAAAAGCTATTTTAGCTAACCGGCTGCGAATGCTCTAAGTTTGGGACCCAAGAAAGGGAAGTTGGGGTTCTAAGGAAAATCTTTTGACACATGGGTCCACTAAACTAAATTGAGCTGACCTGAGCCAAGGCATGCCAGCTGTGCCGTGGTGCATGGTGGGGCAGTGCAATACATGCTTGTGAGCTTCCACATGTTTATATTCTTAATTTTTTGTTAATCAAGATTTTATCGTTATTATAATGCTCCACTTGACATGTTTGTTTTTTCTTGTATGTATGTTGACCGTATTAATGCAATTAATGGCATTTCTTTATTGGATCCGTGGCATTTCTCGTGTCTCTCTACAAGAAAAGTCTCCACGACTAAATACAGAGAATAAACCAGAGATCACCTCTCCAAAGCTAGCCTACTTTTTGATTCCGATTTTAGACTATTTTGTTGGGTGTAAACCAGAGATCACCTTTCCAATGCAAAGTGGTGTTGCCTGTTCGGGTTTCTCACTAGCTCAGGCTGGTCCAGCTTTGCGGGGTTGTCATGATGTAGGCCCACCAGGTCATACCAACAAAAAAAAGAGAAAAAGGATATTACTTTGTTGAACTCCAGAGATGGGTGCCTAGAGTTCTGTTGCATTGGTAAGGCTAGTCTACCCGTTTGGTCGTTTGATTGCACTAGAAATTTGTGGAATTCGCAGAATGACAAGAAAACAGGTGATAAAACAATTTAGTTTTTTTTTTTTTTTTTAAATAAAAAAATCCATCAACAGGTGGGACAGTTATCTAGTGTTGTGGGTGTCCATACAACTCCAGAATTAGCCTTTATGCCTTCCGTATGTATGTATATATATATATATATATATATATATATATATATATACTAGTCATGACCCCGTGAGAATTCGCACGGGCAATGTGGTTTAAAATGTAATTTTTAAACGTGGCGTAATTTTATCAAGTAAAAAAAAGGTAATAAGATGAATTAAAAATAAATAAAGTATTAATTAGTTCACCCATCAAAACCCAATTAGTTTATAGTAGTCCAATTTGATCTTAGTGAGCATGAAAAAAGAAGAATAAAAAATTATATTCTAAGAACCGAGTAAATTACAGAGGCCCTATGTGAATTAATATACAATTTTATGGTCTTAGAAACAAAAATTTAAGCATGAACAAAACATGAGTATTAAAAACCAAACCTTCCTCTTGATATCTTAAACTAAAAGTAGATTGAATTAGCGCTAATTAGCGAGATAGAAGATCTGAACAGGAAAATACCAATTTGCACAATAATTTGAATAATATTTTACAATTAATTTCGTAGAAGATGATGTTAAGATATGAGTAAAATTAAAAAGAAATTATGTTTAGCAATACCTTTTCAATTTGGTCAATGTAATTTGTGCTTTTTGGTAAACAAGTAAACAATTTATTTGAAAAATAAACACAAATATTTTTATGCTAAGTAATGAACTTTAATAGATATAATAGTGTACATGGTTGCTTTCCTGATTTTTATGTTAAGACAATGTTATATTCACCTGGGTTGATTTTTCCTCACAAAATGATTGAATTTTTATGGTTGCACTTGCTTCAAGTCCCTAGAGAAGACATCCTTTACAATTGACCAATCAGAGGCTGACAAATCAACAAAAATATTAATATCCACTATTAAACCCATTTGTCCAATTTGGATCCAAAGGAGCTCCAACAATATTCTCATGCAAGAATTCTCTATCTACAATTGTTAGATTGAAATTATGTATTGTCTCATAATGATTCATCCAAATTACTCTGACTTGGTCAACATGAAAAGCATCGTTCTTGTGCGGTTAACCGATGTGTTTATGTGCACACTCATTAAAACAACCTAAATTATAAACATCTCAAAAAAAGAAGGAGAAAGAGATTTTTGGGAGGATTTGTTTCTATTTAGGAAAAAATAATAAAACACATGGGAAGAAATCTAAAATGCGATTTTCTGGACATCACATTAATCAAGATTATATAACTTAAAAAACATGATACATGATTTTTTTAATTACATAAAATTGAGAAAATTCAGTACAGATTCAATATATAAATGTCAGTGTTAAAAGGCTTCCTAAAAACCACATGCCACCATCGATCTAAAACAAAAGCCTAGTATATTCAATACATGAATGTCAAGTGTCCGAAGGGCTGGGCTCAAAGCCCAACTGATTAGTCATAGAGCCATGTTTGGTTCTATAAAAAAATCCCACAATAAAGCCACATCCATGAGAGCAGGTAGACAACTCCATAGCATGAAGATGCCAACTTGCTAAGTTGGTAAAGTATGTGGGTGTTGTACCATAGACCTGGATTCAAAACCCATCTTCACCTATAATTACCTATTTAAAAAAAAAAACTCCGTAGCATAAATTGTAAGAAGTGGAAAAGAATCCAACGTATATACTGCTCCATGGGAAAAAAGCACCCATTTCCAACATCACAACAAATGAGTATCAAAAACTACAAACCTCAAGATTGATTGGAGCCGCACTTCTAGGCGTATGCATGGTTTCTCGACTCTGTAAAGCAGCTAATTTAATCTATAATAATATTCAGTATATCTATGTCATAGTTTAAAGGCTCCCTAAAATCCACATGCCACCATCAATCTAAAACAGAAGCCTAATAAATTTAGATGTATTAAGATCTCAAGACAACCGGTTGTGATGTATTACAGCATAGATTTAAGAATCCAATTCATGGAATTAAGAGTTTTAGTAACATAACTAATTACCTATAAATAAGCTTATTGAGCTATAACTAAACCCTGCCGTGTGAAGCAACTTTATCATTCTTTAAAATATATTGGTTTTAGCTTGCCAAAATAAACAAATAAATACATGAAATCTACTGAAAAAATAACAATCTCAAGTAATGGGTCGATGAGCATGGATTCTACAGAGGAATTTCTAGATTAAAAATGACCAGGTTGAGGAAAATTAATCATAGGAAAAAATAATCATAAAAGTGCAAACCTGAACCTTGACAAACTGATCCCTATTTTAGTTCTTAACCATTTTTTTGTTGGTCTTCGCAACAAAGAGGATTGTGTCTTGTGAGTAAACGTTCCAAAAGTATTTGTTGGTGCTTTCTGTCACCGAAAGGGCGATTTGGATGTTCTTGCAGTTCCTCGAGGAAAGGTGTATGTTTTTCCAAAGAGATACTATCATTCTGTTATAGGAAAGGGTGTTTTAGAAAAATTAAAGGACAAAATTTAGATGGAATGTAATTTTAGCAACTTGTTGAGTTAATTAAGCTTGCATATAGGAGACGTGCAATTCTCCAAAACCAAAAGAAAGAGAGAGAACCAGAGATTTTAGAAATATAGAGGATACGGTTCCTAGAAAGAGTGGGAGCGAGGGGATAGAGATTTTAGGGATGTGGGAGGAAATATCAGGTGGAGGCATAAAAAATTAAAAAAAACAAACAAATGGAAAGAGGGGTGTGTGAGAGCTGAGTTGGCATGGAGAAAAATTAGGCTAAGTATTTTAGCGGTGTTTTGGAAAATTAGGTGAGAGAATAGGGGAGTGAGGGATTGTGTTAGAACTTGATGTATAAAATATATTTGTCATTAAAAAACAAATTAAATTTTGGTCATTTTTTTCGAAAAATTGTTTAGGGTGGTGTTTGATATTAAGGATAAACATATAAATAAAAGAAAATATATTAAAATGAAAGGAGCATTTGTTTTTAATAGGAAACCAAAAATCAATAAATAAAAGAGTATTCATTTTTAATAGGAAGCTTGATAGAGGGTGTTTTGGCTTAAGAAAATATTTTTTAAATAATAAAGAAAAAACTTTTTTTTTAAATTATAAAATTAAATATTTATAATTTTTTTAATATTTTGAAATAATATAAATAAATATTTCTTATTAAAAATACTATAAGTAACTCCATTAATTTTGAGTCAAGGAATTTATAATATTTTTAATAGGATAATATGTTTGCATAAATAATTAAAAGAGTTAATTTATACAGTAAAAGTGAATACTATGAGAGATTTTAGGGGACCATAAAACTTGTAAAAGAAACCGTATTCTCTAGTCCACTCCCATTGTGCTCTATTAAGATAGGAACGGGCATGTAACCAAAACATTATGGAGAGCAAAACCAAAAACACTGACAACTGTTTTCTCTGGACATGTATCCGCTTCTACCTTAATGGAGCACAGTGGAGCATGATGAGAGTGGACCAGAGGATACGGCTCTTAAAAGGCCTGTGCAATAGGAAATTTTGTGAAAAAAAGAAAAGATTTTAGAGGGTATTCAATTGTACGTGTGGAACCCTTTAGCTTAGATGAGAGAGAAAGGAAAAAAATTAATTGGAACTACTCTTTAGGAAAGATTTTAGGTGTTGACATTTAGGAAGATAGAGATTAGAGGGATTAGAAGTAGTGTCACACCAAATCACTTTCTACATTTAGTTAGAGGGTGTTTAGGAAATAAAGAAAATAAAGTAATTAAAGTATTCACGTGGATGAGAGAGAAAGGGGCATGAGGCTACTGTTTTAATATATATATATATACTAGCAAATGAACCCGTGTAA
>JAOXJP010139881.1:0-27378 GCA_025762735.1 Platanus orientalis | reverse complement strand
TGATGTTCTAAGCGACAACAATCATGAATCTACAAGTGTGGTTCCTATTGGATCTTTCATAAGAGAGTCTGAAAAGTAATCTAGGCATGGCATTGGTGAGGACTCTCTTAGCTTTTACTTTGGAGTGCAATCTTAACAGAGAAGATACTAGAGGGTTGCTGAATCCTAGAGCCTGAATACGAATCATCCTACTTCACTAAGGAAGATATCTGGATCGAAAGGAAAGCAAAATTAGGTTTAAAGAGAGTGTCTAAGACCCACCTCAACCCTAACTTTACATCTTTTTTTATAGATGATTTGATTCACAATACCTATAAGTGATTTTGATGAGAACTCCCCTAGTGTAAAACCCTACATTGTTTTATAAAGGTAAAACTATAAATTTTTATGTTAAGGATAAAATTTCCTTTTCACATGTTTTAGACAAAACTTAGAATGGTTTAGGAACCTTCTAGACTGATTTAGAAACATAGAACCCAAGTTGGACCATAAACTTGTTAAATTTCAAAGTTATCCTGGAAGTGTATTCAGGGTAATTTTTCAAGCTCACTGACACCAATCCCAAGTGAATTATAGTACGAGCCATTTCTTTTTGGAAAGGTTTTTGATTCTACTTTCCAACGCCTCAAATAATCCTCAATTCTTATTTTTCTACAAGGAGTTATGGTCATTTTCCCGTGAACAGTTAGTGCAGAATTTTTTGGGAGAACTGTGATTGATCACAGATCTCATGATCTATCACTGATCAAATGATTGATCACATAACCATGATTTTGGTCTGATCGATCACGAATGAAACAGCCAAGCCCTTACGGCTTTTTTGGGTGATCTATGATCGTCGGTTTTGTATTGTAAGATGAGCCATCGGTTTTCCCTTACTTTCCTATTCCAAAAGCGAAAAAATCTCTCTTACTTTTCTTTCTTTCTTCTTTAATGGCTAATTGATCATCTGTTTAAAGCTAACCGTTCTCTTCAACAATTTCTCAATTCAAACAACGAAAAGGGCAAACCATCGAGTAGACAAGAGTGATGAAGGAGGGAGAGATGGAGATATCATCATCGCAGGGCCTTTTAGGCAGTTTGAGTAGACATTTGCATGGAGTGATGTGTGTGGGCATGCTCATAATTGCCACCACCATCATTCACTTCTCCTGTGAGGAGCCGAGTGACCCTAGCGACCACACCAGGCAACGATTGCATGCTTTACGGGGTCCTCCCCTCGGATCAAACTGAATCTTCAAGGATAAAACTTGCATTGAGACCTGAGAACACCCCTCTCCATGGAATGAGAGTGCCGGCTGTCAGCACCTACCCATCATGCGAAAATTGAGGCCCACACTGGCAACGCTGATTTTGTAGAATTTTTGTTTTTATTTTTAGAACTTGGTATCTACCAGCCATCTTCTTCTTTTCTTTATTTTCCTTTTTGTTGGGGATGCGGTATTCATGTTTGGGTGTGGGTCAGGCTCAAGCCCAGGCCCTGTCTATAAGTTCATTTTTATCAAATTCTTCGTTATCACTTATTGAGCCTATTAGTCAAGCCCGTTTTGTATAATGTAATGGCCCATCAGCTCAGGCTAGGTGGGTCCAAAAGTACACAGGGCTGCATGGCCCATTAACACTTCCAAATATGAGGCAGCTGAAGCGCAGATCGCATGATGCTAATATCAAATACTCAATCAAAAAGTAGGTGCCCAAAAACATTTGTTCCCTGTGATACCGCCATGCAAAGGAGCTAGTTTTTTTATGTGTGTGTGTGTGTTATGTACGTGTGCGCATGTGCTTCTCTAGGAGAGATGGCGTGGTTTCAATAGGCCCAAGTGGTCTCACTAAGATAAAAACAACCATAATGGTGTCAAAAGCATAGTTGTCGGATTTACCATGTATGTGGTACAATCGACTCTGTAACATTTTCATTATTAAACTATGTTTTGTAAATCAAATGGTAATTATGGATTTACATAGAATCTATTGAAAATGCCTACGCTGTTCTATGCTTTTGTTTTTCTATTCATTTCCCCATGCTATCACTGCGGCCGAATTGAATTGTATGAAGAATCGACATTAAAAGAAAACCACCAGTTTTATTGAATTGGATTAAGGAACTCTACGTAACTTAGAATAAATAATCAAATGAAACAATCAAGGAATTTGAATTAAAAAACATATTTGATATTCACCAAAAAAAAAAAAAAATCAAGATGCTCATTAGCATCACTAATCATAATATATAGATTCACTTACCTTTGCAAGCAAGACATTATAATATACAATTTATAGTACACAACGAATCTTCAAGCTATATATTTTAAACAAATACAACCCTAATTACATTCCCATGCAAATTCACATGGGTTCATTTGCCAATTTATTACTAATCCAGGAGCCCATACTGTGTTATTGGCTTATTTTTAATTAAAAAATTGTGTGGCTGCATGGCAAATGCTGCTACACTGATCATGGAGAGTGCCATGTAAATTTCATTTTAACTAGCATCACTAACACAGCCAACAATAACAACAATTTGGAGTCGGCTAACCGAACCATGTTCTGCACTCTTACTTTATCACAGCCAACGTGCTTTAAAAGGATCACATTTAACAACATTGGAAGTAGGGGTGTGCATAGGCTCGGGGCTTGGCCCGCTATAATAATTTCGGGCTCAGGCCTGAATATTTTTAAAAACTTTAGGCCCAAGCCAGACCCTAGTTGTTTTATTAGGCTTCGGGCTAGGCTCATGCCAGCCTACAGCTCATAAATTTTTCAAAAAAACACAATCTTTGATAAGAATTCTACTCATTACCTCTTCTATTATAAACAATCTAACCAACTATCCTCTTGACAAAAGCTTGTTAATTTCACATATATATATGTATCGTGTTTTTGAATTTGATATCTGCTTTTTGACACCTACTTTTCATCTCAACTCTTTTTTGGACGTTTTAACCCTCCACACAACATGTGTCAGCTTATAATTCACCATATACACTAAAGACACTTTTTCATCATAGAACATTTTCTTGACACACACACACACACACACACACACACACACACACATATATATATATATATATATATATAAGTTTGGTCCTGAGGTCAGCCTAATAAAATTCAAGTCTTTACTCGGGCCAGGCTTTTTCGGGCCATGCTCAGCCTTAATTGGAAGTGCTGCTATTCAAAAACATCTGCTGAACTAAATGAAGCTGTACCAGATCTTATTAACCTTCCCAAGTAATGGGATAAGATTCAATGGTCAGGATCATCCCATAAGAGTATTTTTCTATTGTGAGGATCTATGGTCTGAACCACATCATCTGATCATCCCGATTTTGTCCCAGGAGACCCCCTAGGCAAGATCATTGAATGGTGGGTGAAGCCAGCTGCATATGCTCCATGTGCATTGCTTTTTCATTAATATGTTGATAATTTTACCGTTAGATTGAGGATGATTCATGGTTTTTCAAATTACTGAAGGTCATCAATGTACCTCAGAGAACTGATAGCATTTCAGTGTCTGTAGACTCTATACAGCACAATGAACAATCATTAATCTTCACCTACAGTAGAAGATAGAATCCCAAGTGAAGAGGGATATGTTTCAGTTACATCACCATCAAGGTATCTCTTCAGGCGGTTTAAGTCATCCGCTACATAGAGCATGGATGGCCTAGTCGAGGGAGCTTCCTCGGTGCAAAGGAGGCCCAATTCGATCAGTTCGCCGATTGCGATTTCCCACCTCTTCTTGACATCAGGGGCCTGGTCTCTCGCAGCTCTCAGCAAAGAACAGTCTATTGCCTTCGCCACCCTCCTATGGTAGTAACTTTTCACCCTTTTGTGAAGACTTAAATTACCAAGAAACATGTCATCAGTGGGCCTCTTTCTAGTGACCATCTCAAGCACCTGAATGCCAAAGCTGTAAACATCTTTTGTGGATGTGCTTGATCCGAGTCCGTATTCTGCATGAGAAACAGAAAGTTGCATAGGCAGAAATTATGTCATATTACCCTGTATATGAAAATGTCTCTCTATTCGGACATGGCAGATTTGCAGATAGCTTGGATATTATTGGACTAGTTACAGTAGGAAAATCTGAGCTAAAAATTGATGTCGGGGGTCATGACATCCCATGTATTGGTCTACATATCAATGGTTAGGATCTATGATGAAATTGATTTTAGGACCGATATCCAAGGTAGTAAATTTGATGACTCCTGTCCCATGTGAATCTTTATAGCCAAGATTCACATATAAACATACATTTTACTTGTATACATACGTTATTTGTTTATGATGACGAGGAATTTGGGCCTGAGAAAACCGAGCCGATTGGTTGAATGAACCACTCTGGCTCAACCAACCCACCAACTTGTCAAGTGACCCCTCCGTCACACATACTGAGTGTCCCATTAACAACTGGAGAACAAGAGCATCAAGTCGACCATCTGAAAGAACTACACGAAGATGATTGAGCGACTGGGGAGTGACGAGCCACCCGAAGATGGGTAACAACCACATTATCCTATATGATCACCGAGTCGACCAATCTGACCAGTGACACTATGATCGTCTTGCCCAACCGACATAGTTATGAAGCCGACCGAGGGATAGGTGCCAACCGCAATTAGGACGAAAAAACAGTTATATGACATAATGGTGCAGGAGGATAACCAATCCAACTTTGACACGTGTACTACTTACCCACGTTTCTCTAACTAATTCAATGAATATTCCTGAAAAATCATGTGGAATAACCACGAGAACTCCTATATTAAGGAGATGACTCATGGGAGAAAAATGTAAGTACAATCATCCTAATTAACAACGGTAGAGGATCTTTCCAATCTCCGATCACTGACTTGAGCGTTAGAGGGGTGTAGGCTTGCGTCACACCAACGCCATCTGTTGTCTTGGTGCAGGTAGGTTCAGCGAGCAAGATTCCAGATCGAGGGTGATCCGAAGGACCATCGTGGTGAGTCAAAACTCGACGTCATCAATTGGTGCTGTCTGTGGGAACCGGTGAAGTGATTTCCGGCAAGACAAAGGTCATATGATGAAAACTCGATTTGAAATAATGGAAGCTCGCCAGAACGCCTCATCCATAAACGATCAAGGGAGTAGGGAGTTGAGGCAGCTAGAATTGCAAGTTTGGAACATCAAATGCAGGACCTCAACCGTAGTATGAAACGAATGGCGCAGCAAAACTAGGAGCTAAGTCGTAAGCTCACAGAGCGTATGGAGCACCAGAATTTCGGTGATGAAGAGACTCAAGAGGTCGTGTGCCCTAGACCCAATATCAAACAAGGATATAGAAAGGAGAGGGAAGGGGATAGCATTTGTCTGGTCCTTCCATCCCTCAACAGACCAGTGACCTAGGTAGGGGAGCTACTACTGAACAAGAAAAATGCATTCAGAAGATGTAGAATCAGCTAGAAGTTGTAATGGAAGTCCTTTAAGGCAAAACTCCTTCCACAGTAGAGGCCCTGGTGCAAAGAACCGACCATCCCTTTTCCACGATGGTCATCTCCCATCCTCTCCCCAAAAGGTTCGGGATCCCTTAGATGGAGTCTTTCGACAGAAGCCGAGACCCATTCGACTACCTTGAGACATACAAGACCTTGATGCTCCTGCATGATTATTTGAATAAGGTCATGTGCAGGGCATTCCCAACCAATTTGAAGGGATCAACGCAAAAGTGGTTCAACAATCTTCAACCGAATAGTATCAATTCTTTTTATGAGCTGAGCCTGTTGTTCGCCAATCACTTCATAGGAGGGAGACGCTACTGTAGACGAGCCACCTATCTACTCAATGTTAAACAATCGAAGGGAGAGTCATTGAGGGACTACATCTCCCACTTCAACCAAGAAGTGATGCACGTAGACGAGGCCCATGAGAAGGTGGTGCTCACCGCCTTCATGGGTGGCTTGCTACCCACAAAGTTCTTATTCTCTCTTTCCAAATCCCCGCTAAACAACATGGCCAAGTTGATGCTTCGATCCCAAAAGCATATGAACGCTGAGGATGTAATGGCGACAAGGAGAGACCAGGGAAGGAAGCATCGAGAGCTGTCGAAGAGAAAAATGGACGAACGACCTAAAGCTGGGGAAGGCAAAGCGAGAATGAGGGAAACTGTTGACCGAATGGTAAGACCGAGGGAGGCATGCTCACTCATTTGGTGAGCATAGGTTTACACCTCGCTCAATTCACCCATCGAACAAGTCTTTATGTACATACGAGACGACCCCTCCTTAAAATGGCCCGAAAAGCTTAAGACCCCTCTGGATAAGAGATCCCAAAGGAAGTATTATTGATTTCATCGTGACCACGGCCATAACACAGAGGATTGCGTTGACCTGAAGGATCAGATAGAAGCACTTATCCATCAGAGCAAGCTGAGGTGTTTCATAGCGAGTCACCCTTAGACCTCTCCAAGAGTGGAAGAGGATACACTAATTCGAAAAAATCCTGAATCTGAACCACTATAAGAGATAAAGGTCATTACCGGAGGGTTTACAAGAGGTGGTGACTCAAATCGGCTTGAAAGGCACATGCACAAGCAATGAGAGCTTCGCAAGGGGAGGTCTATTCAATTGACAGACCCTGAAAGTGCCATCGAACTTGTCAACAAGACATCATGTTTACCGAAGAAGATTCCTGAGGAGTACAGCACCCTCATAATCATGCCCTAGTGGTCACGTTGGTCATAGCAAACCACCGAACCAGAAGGATACTCATAGACAATGGCAGTTCGGCAGACTTTCTATACTTGTCCGCCTTCGAATAGATGAGAATTGGAAAAGATAAGCTCCGACTGATAGTGGCACCTTTGGTAGGATTTATCGGAGACAAATTATACTCCGCCGAAGTCATCACCCTCCCAGTGATGGCCAGGGTTAGCCCTCTCCAAGTGACCAAGGCGGTCGACTTTTTGGTTGTCGATTTTCCTTCAGCATACAATGCCATAATTGGCAAGCCAAAGCTTAACAAAATGAAGGCTATTACTTCCACCTGCCACTTGTTGATGCATTTCCCAACAAAGGAAGGAGTCAGAGAGCTCAGGGGTAACCAGACAGCCACCTAAGAGTGTTATGTGGTATCTTTAAAATGGAAAGAGTCCAAGGAGGCCCTCATTATCGATGACATGGAAGATAGAGATGATGTCCAGCTGAAACAAACCGAGCCCACGGAGGATCTAGAGGAGCTCAACATTGATCTCGATAAGCTCGAACGGGTCATCTAGGTCAGAATGACACTCTCAAAAGAGCTTAAGCTCCACTTGCAGAGACTCCTAATGGTCCACAGGGATGCCTTTGCATGGACACATGTAGACATGTCAGGGATTGACCCAAAGGTGATCATGCATAGGTTAAGTGTCGACCCTTTAGCAAGACCGATCCGACAGAAGAAGAGAACCTTTGCAGCCAATAGGAACCAAGCTATTGTTGGAGAAGTGGACAAATTGCTAAAAGTAGGGTTCATACAGGAAGTCACCTATCTCGACTAGATCGCCAATGTGGTGTTTATAAAAAAAAGCAATGGTAGATAAAGGATGTGCGTAGATTTCACCGACCTCAATAAAGCTTGCCCCAAAGACAACTTCTCACTCCCGAGGATAGATGCACTGGTCGACTTTACATCCAGGCACACCCTGCTCAGTTTTATGGACTCTTTTCTAGTTATGACTAATACGGATGGAAAAAAGAGATCAAGAAAAGACGTCCTTCATCACTGACCGAGGCACATATTATTATGAGGTTATGCCATTCGGGTTGAAAAACACAGGAGCCACTTACTAGAGACTAGTAAATAAAGTGTTCGAGGCACAGATTAGGAGAAATGTCAAAGCTTATGTAGACATATTGGTGAAAAGCATGGAAGCCGAAAAGCACATAGACAACTTGGAGGAAACTCTCTGCACCCTCAAGAGATTTTAAATGAAGCTCAACCTTGCTAAATGTGCTTTTGGGGTGTCAGCAGAAAAGTTCCTCGGCTTCATGGTATCTCATAGAGGGATAAAAGCCAATCCTAAGAAAGTTGTGGCTATATTGGGTATGAAACCACCTCGGACAACAAAGGAGGTACAACAGCTAGTAGGAAGAGTTGTAGCCCTCAGCCGGCTTATCTCAAGGTCCATAGACAGATGTTTTCCTTTCTTTCACCTCTTGAAGAAAGGATTTGAATGGACGGATGATGCTGACCAGTCATTCCAGGTTCTCAAAAAACACTTAGCGTGTCTTCCGGCCCTTGGCTGCACCACCTAGGGGGAAGACCTGTACTTACATGTAGCAGTATCAAAAGTAGTCGTAAGTTCAGTTCTAGTCTGAGATTAGCACAATCAGACACTAGTGGACTAGGTCAGCAGAGCCCTCCATAGAGCAGAGTTGAGATATCCACCCTTAGAGAAGTTGGCCTTCGCGCTCATGACTACAACTAGGAGGTTAAGACCTTATTTCTAGGCCCACCCTATAATAGTGCTGACAAACCAGCCTTTGAGAGTGGTGCTGTAGAAGCCAGAGGTGTCGGGCAGGTTGGTAAAATGGGTGATCCAGTTGGGTGAGTTCGACGTTAGCTATCGGCCGAGAACCATTATAAAAGGACAAGTTTTGGCAAAATTGACGCCAGCAAAAGCAGATAAAATGAGCTCCCCAAAATCAGAGTGGACCCTTCATGTTGATGGATCATCCACTGCATTGGCTAGTGGGGCTAGGCTATTGTTGACAACGCCTGAGGGGGTAGAGATCGAGTACGCAATCCAACTGGGATTCAATGCAATGAATAACAAGGTGGAATACGAGGTGCTGATCGCAGGGTTGAATGTGGTGAAGGAAGTTGGGGTTGTGCGTGTCACCACTTACACCGATTCTAAGCTAGTCGAAGGACAGGTGACTGGCGAGTACAAAGCTAAAGAAGACTGAATGAAAAGGTATTGGGCTCGGGTACCAGAACTCATGTCCCACTTCATTACCGTCAAGGTCCAACACATCCTGAGAAATCAGAATGAGCATGCAAATCAATTGGTACGACTAGCGTCTGACTACAAATATGTGACAAGGAATCGATTTCCTATAGGCCGCCCCACCGAACCTAGTACGGAGGATGATTCGAGCATCAATATGTGCATGAGTGAAACCAAATATGACTAGAAGACCCCAATCACATAGTTTCTCAAGACAAGGGGCTTGCTGCCTAGCCGAGGAGAGGCAAAAAAACTCAAACTCAGAGCCAATCGGTATACCTTGATAGGTGATGTCCTCTACAAATGGAGTTTTACCCTACCATACTTGAGATGTTTGTCACCTGCCGAAGCCGACTACATCATGAGAGAGGTCCATGAAGGAATATGCGGAAACCATTTGGGTAGTCGGTCACTCGTCCATAAGCTTGTCAAAGCAAGATACTACTGGCCAACCATGTAGGCCGATTCGGCGAGTCTTGTCTAAAGATGTGACAGTTGCCAAAGAATTGCCAACATTCCTAGGCTCCCTGCAGAAGAACTCATGCCCATCACAGGGCCATGACCCTGTGCCCAATGGAGAATAGATATTGTGGGTCCCCTTCCATTGAAAAAAAGACAGAGGAAATTTCTTATAGTGGTCGTTAACTACTTTTCCAAGTGGGTTGAGGCCAATGCACTAGCGAAAATCACTGAGGGCAACATATGTGACTTCATCTAGAAGTCTATAATATGCCGATTTACGATACCGTAGGTCATAATCACTGACAATGGAAAGTAGTTTGACAACCGACACTTTCATGAATTTTACTCTCTGTTGGGAATCAAGAACCACTTTTCCTCTTTGGCGCATCCTCAAGCCAATGGTCAAGTGAAGGTGACCAACAGAAGTATTCTGAAAATAATTAAGACCCGGCTAGAAGCATCAAAGGGATAATGAGCTGATGAGCTACCCGAGGTTCTCTGGGCCTACAGAACCACCCCAAGGAGTCCCATAGGGGAGACGCCATTCGCCTTGGCTTTCGGCTGTGAAGCAGTTATACCCGTGGAGATCGGGATGACGAGTCTGAGGATCCAAAAACCTCAGACCAAGTAGGAAGGGAGAGAGTTGAGTTTAAATATGGACCTGTTAGAAGAAAAAAGAGTTGAAGCCTCCCTTTGAATGACAGCGTACCAACAAAGGATGACGAAATATCATAATGCCAGAGTTCGGTTGAGAGGTTTTCAGAATGGAGACCTTGTCCTCTGGAAGGTGAGCATAGCAACACAGGTCCCGAGCAATGGCAAGTTGGGGCCCTATAGAGTAACCAAGATTACATGGGAGGGCACATATTACCTGGAAACCATGGACAGAAAACTCCTACCTCGACCATGGAACAACAAACACCTGAAAAGGTATTACCAATAGATGTGTAATTTTGATTTCAAAATAATGAAATTTGTCTACTCTCATGTGTGATGTAGCAATCTACAATTAATGTCCCGAGTGGTTTCAAAAAAAATGGATTAAGTCCAGTAAAACGACCCTCAGTCTACTACAACGGTCTACAATTAACGTCTCGAGTGGTGTCAGAAAAATGGACTAAGTCTAGTAAAACGACTTTTAGTCTACTACAACAGTCTATAATTAACATATCGAGCGGTGTTAGAAAAATAGACTAAGTCCAGTAAAACGACCCTCAGTCTACTACAACAGTCTACAATTAATGTTCCGAGCGGTGTCAAAAAATAGACTAAGTCCAGTAAAATGACCCTCAATCTACTATAACGGTCTACAATTAACGTCCTGAGCAGTGTTGAAAAAATGGACTAGATCCAATAAAACTACCATCAGTCTACTCTAACGATCTACAATTAACGTTCCGAGCGGTGTTAAAAAGTGGACTAAGTCCAGTAAAACGACCTTTGGTCTACTACAACGGTTTACAATAAAACAACCATCAGTCTATTACAACGATCTATAATAAAATAACCCTCGGTCTACTAAACGATCTATAATTAAAGTCTCAGACAAAGGAAAAGCATGCAACGTTACAATATGCTAAGTAACCACAGAAAAACACTACTTGTTGCCATGAAGAAAAGATCTATTGATTAAAAGTTAAAGAGTACAAAGAGAATAATAAAAGAGCCTCGGTTCACAAACACAAAAAAGAATAAAGAAAAGAAAAGGTAATCAGTTGCGCTCTCAAGACATCGTGTCATCCTTCTACACCTCTCCCTTAGCCTGTTTGGCAGTCTCGAGCCTAGTCGACTCTGACTTAGTGTCAGCCTTAAACCCCAAAAGATCAAGGTCCAGATGCACCCTTAGGACCCGATGGCGAAGAGTCTCAAAGCCACTGATGAAATACTCAATGGCCTTGTCGTTGAAGGCCTCAGACTTCAGATAAGCAACTATAGTATTCTTGGCAACTTTATTCTTCTCCACCTCCCAGCCATCCCTTAGATCATTTAAGGATGACTACAGCATAGTGGCCTCCTCCTTCTCCCCCTCAAATTGGCCGTGCACCTCCTCTAAGGCAGCCTTACTCCCCTTCAGCTTATTTTCAACCTCAGCGAGTCTCCTTGCCAGTGCTAACAGATCAAAGTCGGCCTCAGACAATTTCTTGAGGAGCTCGCCAATATAAGCATCAGTGGCGAGCTTCCGGTTAAAGAGAACTGCCACCTTTGTTAGCACCTACAAACAAAGGAGGAGGGATTCATTAGTAAATAAAAAATGAATGAATGAAATGATGACAACACTCAAGTTGACAGCCCAAAAGAAGCACTTACCTTTTTAAGGTCAAAAAGAGTATTACTCACCAAGGAACTTGTGTTGTTGGCCCTGAGGCTCCCCAGGTCGTTGTCAGAGAGCATGGAGCGGAGATGGGCAATCGCTTGGTCTTCATCCACCAACAAAGGAGGAACCTTTTCCTTCCCCTTAGAAAAACCCCCTGGGGTGAAGAAAGAAAGGTCGTCGATGGGTTCATCGAAAGTAGGTGCATTCTCTAGTGCCCTATCCAAGTCAACAAATGTCGGAGGGGACAGGGTTGTCAGAGGGATGACTGCAGAAGGAGTTGAACCTAGTCTGTCCTTCTTGGCAAAGGTATTATGGGTGAATTTTGGCTTCTTATGTGAGCTACCTGCAGCCGCCTTTAAAGAAACCCTCACCAAGGAAGCCTTTGGCGGTCTAGCAGACATCTAAAAAAAAATGGAGAAATAGAAGTGTTAAAATAAAAAAGAAGAAGAAAGAGTGAATGAGATGGAGTAAGGAGTAAGGAGTGAACGAGATGAAGAAAGATAAACGACCTGGTTGACCGATAGGTAAGACGAATGGCCCCGAGGAAGGAATCTCGGGGCTAAACAAGTAAGAGGAAAGTGATTCAGGGTTTTCAAGCAGAGAATAATCCTGAACTGGATGCGTAAAGGCACGCCCCAACCTCTTAAGCTCAACCTCGGACAACGGACGCTTGGCCAAGGCTACAAAAATGAGGAAGGTTAGACCGACCAAATGGAAAATGAGTAAGGAAAGTTATGACAACTGAGAATTACCTTCTCTGCGTGGTTCTCCCCATATCTTAGGGACTGTGTGAACTCAATCGAGAGGCGACTCCAAAGGAAAAGACTCCAACCCATCCCCAGATACAAAGAAGAACTTCTTCGTTCAACCCTTGTTCGAAGTCGAAAGACCCGAGATTAATGCTCGCTCCGGGGTCCGAGCGGTAAAATACCACCATCCTGAGTGCATTTCCACTGCCTCGTAGCACTAAAGAAACTCGAGAATGGTGAGACGATCCATACCACCACTGCATACAGGCCATAACACCATGGAAGCGATCAAAATCTTTCACCCATTAGGCATAATTTGCCCCGGGGCGAGACGGAGGTGGGTGAGTTGGCAGATGAACAAAGGGATAGGAAAGCTCAGACCTGCTTCCATAGTTTGCTTGAAGATTGAAAACTCGTTCAGGAGGCAAGAAGAGGCCCACTAATCGAAAATGGGAACCCTTAGAGTGACCGACTTGGGGATTTGGTATAAATGACGCAAATCGTTGAGCGGGGACTTTAACAAAGTCGAAAGGATGAGTTTTGCAATGTAAGGCTCACTAGCAAAATGAGACCGCCTGACAAGCTCCAAGGGATGAGCCGACTCAGGTGGATCATCTTTAACTAGATTCTCGGTTAGAGCCATGATAAACTGAGAAGAATTAGAGGAAGTGTCCATGCAACTGAGGGAGACTTGTTCAGGAAAAAACTTAGAAAGGAAGACTTGAATCCTAAAACAGTTAAGTCAGGAACGCACCGACGAGTAGCACAAACTGGTTAGGTAAAAACCGAAAGGTGCCTCGGTAGGATCCAAGGCTAGACAAAAAAAGAAAAGGGGGAGGGGGCGAACGAAGATAAACAGAGGATACTACAACCACAATGTGAAGAGGAAAAGAAAGAGAATGAGGTAGGAATGTTTAACACGCAGCAACAATCTTAAAATAAAATAGAGAGGCAAAAGGGGATTTATAGGAGGGAAAACGATACGACAGAGAGTACCTCGCGGTAGATGTCCCGACCAGCAAACCTTGAGCGCTACATGAACATGAGCAAGGCTAACAATAGGAATACAACTCTGGAAAAATCTTGGAGACAAATAGGAAACCAAAAATAGGAAAAAAGATGAAAGCCTCCTTTTATAAGGTCCTTGGTTAGTCCCCACCAGTTGGATCGCTTCTTTTGCCCCTAGTCGTCAGATGAACGCATGATTCGATAAAAGACAGTAGCTAACATGATGGGTCTTGTCACCATTAAAGGCACAAGGCTTGAAGAAAATGTAGTTGAAAAGTCGGCACACCAATTGACTCGGATGGCTTTTCAGATTCCCAGTATCCGCTCCAGCCAGCGAACTAGGGAATGGGGGGCAGGTGATGACGAGGAATTTGGGCCCAAGAAAAGCGAGCCGATTGGTTGAGTGAACCACTCTGGCCCAACCAACCCATCAACTTGTTAGGTGACCCCTTGGTCGCACATACCGAGTGTCTCATTAACGATAGAAGAACAGGAGCGTCAAGTTGACCATCTGAAAGAACTACGCAAAGACGATTAAGTGACCGGGGAGTGATGATCCACCCGAAGATGGGTAACGACCACATTGTCCTATATGATCACTGAGCCGACCGATCTGACCAGTGACACTACGACCGTCTTGCCCGACCTACATAGTTATAAAGCTGACCGAGGGATAGGTGCCGACCACAATTAGGATGAAAAGACGGTTACAAGACGCAGAATAGCGCAGGAGGATAACTAATCCAACTTTGACATGTGTACTACTTACCCACGTTCCTCTAACTAACTCAATGAATAGTCCTGAAAAATCACGTGGAATAACCACGAGAACTCCTATATTAAGGAGAGGACTCCTGGGAGAAAAAGGTAAGTACAATCATCTTAATTAAGAAAGGTAGAGAATCTTTCCAATCTCCAATCACTAACTTGAACGTCGAAGGGGTGTAGGCCAGTGCCACACCGATGCCATCCATTGTCTTGGTGTAGGTAGGTTATGTGAGAAAGATTTCAGATCAAGGGTGATCCGAAGGACCATCGTGGTGAGTCAGAACTCGACGTCATCAGTTTACATATAACTGTTTCCCATCCACGATTCATTGATCAAAATAATTCAATTGATAAGTCTTTAGATCAGAGACGGGCCAAAAGAAGACCAATTGGGTACTTATAGTGCCCAATATACACCCCCATCTTTGACCATATTATTATTCTTAACCATCCAAGCAAGACTTGTAAGTTTAAGGGTTAACGTCCTCATTCTATTTATTTGGGCTACAGCCCCATCTAACTACCTGAGTATTGTTACAGATTTTGAACTATACAGATGAAAGATGGCTAAATAATGGTGCCAAGTCATGTTCATTATATACTCCTCATTTTGGAAATATTTGTGTAATGTCCCAGAGTTTCTCTTCTATTGATTTTCGGGGTGATAAATCAAGTAGGAGGAACTTCAAATGCAATTCGGGACAATTGCACAATGTACTTGAACAATTTCGAACAATTCAATCGTGTACAAAATCGTTCATTCGCACACTAACATTCTCTCACTGGAATTTGCACACAGGCATTCACTCACAATCATTTGTGCATAGGAGCACTTTGCATTCATAAGCTATAGACGGTCCATTCGTGAACACCAGACTAAGTTCATTCGCACACTTTGGACTTAGTCATTAGCGTAGTTTGGACTTAGTCATTCGGTCACTATGGACATGGTCATTCGCACACTATGGACATAGTCATTCACGCACTCTAACTTAAAGTTCAAACTTTGAGTTTTCTTAAAGTATGTTTAATATTGATTCATCTGAGATAGAGAAAGTGCCATTTTTGTATTTCTTGAAGATAGTCAAGGCCTCCCAATATTGTGCAAGGGATACGGCCAAGCTAACTCTGGGATACAATCTCACTCGAGTAGAATCCTTGTCTCTCTACGGAGTCGCACACTCAGGCAGAGATGAATATGCCTTAAAGCCCAGTGTCTTTTTCAGTTTATCAAAATTTCGGCAGCATAACATTTCATTTAGTGCTCGAATCAAAGCTATGCTCAAGATGCTTTGTGTGTTTTCACAATACCAAGATTGAACCACCTCAATTCTTTGAGACAAAGAAAGTTTCTCGAAAGAGATTGCACTCTTAAGAGGAGTGAAGATTGGAGATCTCAAGGCCAAAACTGAGTTCTTAACAATCAAGACCAGAGACCTCAAAGCCAAGGCTGAGTTCTCAATAGTCAATGATAATCAAATGGGTGATAGTGGGTAGGAGAAGGTGGAGAGTGGATGATTGAGGGAGAAAGTGTTGGTGAGCTAGAGAGAGAGAGAGAGAGATAAGAGAAAGCATCAAACGTGGGATGCACACAGGCCATGAAGAATAGTTCTTCTTCTTCACTTCTTTACATTCAGAACTTCACCAACTTCTTCTTTTATTATCTCTCTTTAATAGCAGAAAAACTCACGCCTTTTTGCAAGCTTTTGACGTCCTTTCTATAAAGGGATGAAGACCCATTCGCCAACTGCCCAGGGAGTCATTCGCCAGCCCTTTAGTCAAGGTCAATTGACCTTCTCAGCTTTGGAGGCGTTGGTGCATTGAGATTGTTCATGGTTTTGGGTGGTTTGCAAATGAGAAACAGGGTGGTAGAGATGCAAGGCATCCACTTCCAACATTTTCACCAAAACGAGAAGGACGCAGGTATGAGCAAGAAGGTCTACGACTACTCTATTTCCAGAAATGGGAAACAGGGCATTCGTCAACTGCCCCATTGTTTAAAATATTCAACATCTTCTACCTCTAACCTCATCAGCAACTAATTAGACATCTGATTTAGAAACAATAAAACCATATCCCAACTTTTTGGGGTAGGCTTATCCTTCCACTCTTACAAGAGCCATATATTCTATTAAATCATAAACATATATATCTTTCTCAATAATTTAACATTTCAACTCAAGTCATTTTTGCCCTTCCTCTTGTCATTGTAATGCCTCCAACTTGAACCACATCATTTATCATGGCCAATCAATGATCTTTATTGCACATAACCTAACCATGTCAATCAACTTTTTCTCATCTTGTTACCTCTTGGAACTACGGTAAGTTCTCACTAATGCATTCATTTTGGCTTTTTTAGTCTTGCCTCTAATCCATATCAGCATCCTCATATATGCCAATCTCATTCTATATTTGTATTGTCGTGGTTGTCCAGCATTCTACTCCATAAACATGGATGGTATCATAGCCATCTTACATCATTTTCCTTCAATATTAGTGGTTTGTGTCAATCACACAGCATTCCAAAAGCAACTCTCTGCTTTATTCACCTTGTAGTAATTGTTTGTTCAACATCCTCTTCAATCTCTCCCTCCTTATAGATGATTGAACTATTATAACAAAAATAGTCTTTTAAGGGTATCTTTTGGTCATCAATTTTATCTCTTACCTCATTTCTACTCTTATTTTCATTAAAGTTTCAATCCATATATTCTATTTGATTCCGGTTTATCTTAAAATATTTGGATTCTTAAAAGTCTTTCCATATCTTTAGTCTTATCAATCAAAATTAAATCAACTACAAACAATTTATGTCATGGGACCTCTTTCTATATATAGCTATTGATGTAGCCAAAAGGAGCACAAGATTTGATGGTCTAGGCAAGAGTATTTTTGGTTAGGCTTAACTTGTTTTTGGTTTATAGGTTGGCTCATGATAGTTCATTGAAATGCTTTTAATGGAGTTTGTTTGTAAGACAAGTTTTTTTTCCCTTCTATCTAATGCTAGTCCTAGGAAAATAGCTCTTTCATTTAATGCTAGCTAAGAAGTGATGATAATTGTCCCAGTAAGCTGTTTTTATTATTAATGTAAAGTTGGAAACAAGATAGCTATGATAGGAAATTATTTTTTATTTATGCATACCTGAAAAAGAGGGATGTCCCTAACTTTATAAAAGGGGATATATCATGTCATGAAAAAAATAGACTGAAGATTTTATAAAATAAAATAAAAAAAGAAAAATATTTGAGCTTCTTAGCTTGGACTTTTTGTGTTGAGGAGTTTATCATTTATGTCTATACATTGGAGGAGTCATGACGGAATAACAATAGGTTGTTGTCCACACATTGGAGGAATCACAATGAAAACAATGAGTCTTTGGATCTATTCTAAGGAGTACTGATATTCGATATCCATGGTGATGAAGGCGAAGATATGGAGCTACCAAAATTCAATGAAGATAAAATGTTGATAAATATCTATAATGATGAAGATGAAGATATGGAGCTACTACAACTTGAAAAACATGACAATTTGTTAAATGCAAATCCTATGGTTCAAACTGCATAAACAATGACATAGAAGCTACTAATAACAAGTGTGATCAATGTTGAAATCAAAATTGGCCAAAGTGTTTGGTCAAATGCATTGTGTGTGATGCAACGACAAGCCATCACTATTGTATAGATTTGATGAATTTGATGAGCACATTGTTAAGGTTTGCCATGAATATAAAGTCAAGAACAAAAAGAATGCTGCCAGTGAGATTATAGTTCCCTTATAAGAGATAAATATCAATATCCAACAGCAAAACTTGAGGCCAAGTTCCTTCTAACCGAGTGAGAATGACACAACTGAAAGAAGCATAAGAATTGATACTCTTGCTAGTAGTATCTTTGGGTTGTCCCAATAAACCAATTTTTGGTCTTGGGTTGGACCATGTTAATCTATTCAAATGCTTTAGTGGAGTTTGATGGAGAATAATATGACTAGACTATTTTTTATAGTTTTTTTTTTAGTTTTCTTCCTTCATTTAATGCAAGTCCTGGAAAAATAGCTCTTTCATTTAATACTAGTTGGAAAATGGTTGTAGTTGTCCTAAGAAGTTGTTTTTATTACTAATGTTAGGTTGAAAGGAATTAGCTATCATAGAAAATTATTTTTTATTAATGCATACTTGGGAAAGGGGATGTCTCTAGCACTATAAAAGGGGCTACATCATGCCATGTAAAGAAAATACTTGAAATTTTTATAAAAAAAATATTTTATCTTGTTAGCATGAAATTTTGGTGTTGAGGAGACCAGCATTATTGAATTTGAGTCATATTTATACTAAAAAATGTCTACATATTTTGTGATCTTCCTTCAAACTAAACCACTTTACAATCACCTACATAAATTGGTAGTGGGGACTAGTGTGGAGCTGATCCAAACTGCATTACTTATCAACTCATCCATAACTAATGCAAATACATACTCAAGGCTAACCCTTGGTTTTAAACCTATAGTGATTGGTCGTCTCTCTCCCAGTAGTTCCAACAATTGTCACCATTCTATCTTCCAACAATTGTTGTCCTAAGAATTATTGGTACTCTATCATATGCTTTCTAGTGATCATGTCAAGATATTCATCTTCTCTATAATTTTTTAACATTATTGACTAAGTGAAAAATATTTTTCCTTGTTGATCTCCTTGACATAAATCCAAACTATATTTTGACAATTTAGTTTTATGTCTTAGGTTGTGCTCAGTCACTCCCTCCGAAAGGCTTTTTCCATGAGTCATAAGTTTGATCTCATGATAGTTGGTGCAATTCTAGATCTCTTTGTTAGAGACCTCGATTTTTCTCATTTATATGGTGTTTTCTTAGTTATAATGTGCTTGTAAAATAAGTACTTCATTAACCAAGATAAGCCATTGACTCCAAAACATTCCAAATCTCAATTGGTATACCCTTTGTTCCTAAATCCCACATTGCTTCATTATTCTTATTATTCATTAACTTCAGATAACCTAATTCTATGAAAATAACTATGATCACTAACCTCATCAATGCTATTGATTTCTCTTATCAACATTCCTTATATGATCCCTAAATAATAATTGTAGAAAATAACTCCACCACCTTTCATTAATCTCCTTGACCGTTAGTAAGACACTTTGAGCCTCATTCTTAATGCCCCCAAAATGATGTAAGCCTCTATTTTTCCTCTCCTTCATTCTAGAACTTTTAATTATAGAAAATATCTTCATCACCTTTTATTAATCTCCTTGTCCTTCAGTAAGATTCTTTGAGCCTCACTCTTAACACATCCAACATGATCTAAGTTTCTATGTTTTATCTCCTTCATTCTATAATTTTCTTATAGATCTCTCACCATTCCTAGTACTCAATTTATTATAAAGATCATCCTACACCTTAAAGTTATCCTTTCTTACTATATTATTAGCTTCTTTTTAAGCTTCTATTCCCTTTTGAATTTTCCTCATTCCTAGTATTTTGTAAGCCCCCATAAAACCAGGATCTCTTAACTTTAGTAGCTATTTAAACTTCATTATTCCACCTAAGTGGCTTTAGATGATTGATCTTTTTTTCTAGACTCTTCAATTACCTCTATTCCATATCATAGTAGAAACATTTAAAATCATTAACTTATGTTGTATTGTCGAGATCTCTCTTAGAATAACCTTATAGTTTTTACATTTTGTAATTCTACCCTCCTAAGAAAAATGTCAATCTGACTCCTATATGATCTATTTAATTAGTTATCAAATGTTCTCTCTTTTTTAAATATGTGTTTGCTTTGCAATACCAGACGTCATTGCAAATATAGGAATACTTCTCTCTCTCCATTCCTTTCTTCAAATTTACATTCCTTATTTTTTTTATATGCCTATTAAAGTCTCCTCGCAAATTATTAAGTCTACACTCATGAATTCTTTCAATTTATCCAACCATGTCTTCCCAAAATTGTTTCTAAATGCCTTCATCTAATTCTAATTTAGGTGCATATGTACTAAAAATGTTCACTATCTCTTCTCTTCAAACAAGATTAATTGACATTATCTTGCCATTTATTATATTAGCATCTACAAATTTATGACTCAGATCTTAGTCTAGTGTTATTCTATCTCCATTTTTTTGTTCTTTTTCTTTTTGTTCTCTCCTTCGTACCAAAGTTCATTTACATTAATCTTCTTAAAATTTTCTTTTCCACTTAGTTTCTTGTATACTTGCTAAATTGATTATCATTCAATTCATTTTATCTACTAACTATATACGCAAACCTATCAAAGTGACTACATTCTGAATTGCTAGGTGAATCCTACTCTCTAAGACTATATATATATATATAATTTACCTACACTAGTGCATAGTTGAACCACTTTTGGGGCACACCATAACCAACCCTTGAATGACAAAACTCTTTTCTTCTTATTATTTGTTTTTGTTTTTTGCTTTTAATCTTAATGTAAGAATAACATACACACACAAATATATATATATATATATATATAAAGAGAGAAAGAGAGAGTACCCGATGCAATGTATCCAATAAACCCACGTAACATATTTGTGCTAGAGTTCCCCATGCTCTCAACAACCCCAATATTTTCTACTTCAACAATCATCACCAATCTTGCAATCCCAAAATCAGAAACTAAAGCAGTCATGTCATCATTGAGGAGAACATTGCTTGGCTTTAAATCACCATGTATTACTTTAATGGGGGAATGGTGGTGCAAATAAGCCATCCCTTTAGCTATATCACTGCAAATGTTTATCCCTCTGGATCAAACACAAATCAAAAGAACCTAAACTCAAACCCGCACTTAGGTGTGGGTATAGATAACTCTCCAAGCTCCCTTTTTCCATATAAGGAAGAATTAAAACCTTAAAATATAGTGAACAACATGTCGTAATGATCCTTATCAGGTTTCTATGAGAAATACTCCTTAGGACTTGGCATTCTCTATTAAAGGTCTTTGTAGAATTGTCAATTCGAAATTGTAACATTTTAACTGTGACAACCATCCCATCTCTTAGAATTCCTTTACAGACATGTCCATAGTTTCCTGACCTTATCAGCCTCTCCCGATGAAATCCTCTAGTAGCCTCTAAAAGTTCTCTATAAGTAATTCTAGGGAAGTTGGATATAGTTTCTGGTGTTGAACGGCTAAACAATTGACCTCTCAAAGAGTAAACTAATACATTGATGCATTGGAATCCAATCACCCAAAATACTATGAATAGGAATACTAGTACAAATATTATAATGAAAACCATGATCAAGGTATTATGTGAATGAACCAAATGTCTTCTTTTATGGCAGATGTTCACCCCTATAATTGATCCTCATAGGTTTTGATTACCTAAGAATGTAAGATTTGTGACCAAATTGATGATATCCCCAATGGGTATCAATCCATTAAAGTCACTAAATGAAAGATTTAATAGATTAAGATTAAAGCATCTACTAAGGCTTTCTGAGATCTCACCAAATCAGTAGTTGTATGATACACCGAGCTTCTCAAGGTTTTGAAGATCACCTAAAGATTCTGGAAGCTTCCATTCAAGAGAATTATATGATAAGTTGATCAGCTTAATAGCAATACAACTTGATAATTGAGGGAAGATTTTTCCAGTGAAATTGTTGGCTTATAGATCAAATTCTATGACTGACTCCATCTTGTTGATTTCATTTGGCAAATCCCCTTGAAGAAAATTATGAAAAATGTTCAAGAACATCTTGATTTCACTTAGACCTGATATTTGTTTAGAGATATCTCCTGTTAATCTGTTATAAGACAAATCTAGCTTTTATAATCCCTGCACTGACCTAGGTTAGGAAGAATTGCTCCTAAAAATAGGTTGTTGTTAAGGAACAAATATTTTAATCGACTTACATTCCCTAGATCTATTGGGATCTCTCCAAATAATTTGTTCTTAGATCAATCGAGCAGAGCCATTAAATTAATCTAACCTGACGTGGCTGGAATTTTTCCAGCTAGCATGTTGTTGGATAAGAGAAATTGTTCTAAATTCTGTAACTGACCAATATCTTTTGAAATCATCCTTAGGCTAGGAGGAATTTCTCCTGAAAGCAAGTTTTTGTTAAAAAAATATATATCTTAATTGACTTAGATTCCCTATGCTAGGAGGAATTGATCCTAAAAGCAAGTTTTAGTGTAGAAACAAATATTCCAATCCACTTAGGTTCCCTAGACTTACTGGAATGATCCCACCTAAAAGGTTACCTGGCAAGTTCAACAATGTAAGTTCTGAGAGGTTAGCTATATTTTGAGGAATTGGCCCAAATATCGAGTTATCTTCTAGAGAGAGAGTTGATAATTTGGTCCCCAATTGACCAAGGGTATTGGGAATATTCCTCTAAGGTCTATGCCTACCAAATCAAGCTCCTTTAGATTAGTGCAGTTCATGAGGGAGTTGAAGAATGGCTCAACATTAGAGTTGTTGTCATGGATTACCCTATAATTGTATCCTAAAGAAAGATATTCAAGATTTTGTAGATTCTCCAAAATTTTCGACGGCAATTCACCAGAAAGATGGTTTTTTTTTTTTGGTTTTTTTTTATAAGTAATTATAGGTGAAGATGGGTTTTGAACCCAAGTCTGTGGTACAACACCCACAGACTTTACCAACTTAGCAAGCTGGCATCTTCACCAGAAAGATGGTTGTTTTCTACAACCAATACAACAAGGGATGACAAATTCGATAGAGCTACAGGAATTTTTCCAATCAAGGAATTCATAAATAAATTGAGGCACCATATACCTGTTGGAATTCCAACCTCAACTGGAATTTCACCAGTGAGGTGGTTGTTGGATAAGTCTACATATTGCTAGGCAGTGCAATTGGAGGAGATAGATGATGGAATTTGACCTTCAAGGTTATTTCCGTGTAAGAGGATAGAAATAAGCATGGAAAAGCAGAAGAAAGAGTCTGGAATCCTACCTTGTGGATTGTTTCCACTAAGCCAAAGGAAATGGAGTTTTTGTAGGGAGCCGAATTCAGGAGGAATATAGCCAAATGAATGGTTATTAGTGAGATGAAGGATCTTGAGGCCGGTGAGATTTGCAATGAAAGGAGAGAGGACTCCCCCAATATCTGCTCTATTGAGTTTGAGTTGCACCACACGACAGTGCCTCTAGTTGCATCTAACACCCATGAAGCTGCACACATGAGAGGCTTCCTCTCAGTTAGCAAGTACAAATTTTGGGTGAGATACTATCTTTTTGAAGGCCAAAAGAGAGGCTTTGTCTATATGTAAGGAGTGTTGGGCTAGAACAATGTATTGAAGGAGTAGAACAAAAATGGCCATCTTGAACACCATATTTGGAGACAATGATAGTGCCTAACTATTGCATCCCTTATTTCAGACTCTCCTATCTTCTATGTTCTTGATCTTACTACATATTAAATAAGTCAATAAGAGGAGGAGACTTTGAAGTTTCATTGAAGCTTGAGGGAGACTTAGAAAGTCATGAAAAGTTGAGTGTACAACACAATGAGAGAAACGTATTTGTTGAAGGTAAGTCGTGGCAGTTGGAGGGAATAATTTAAAATAAAATTAAGTGAAGGCTATACTTTTTTGTGCGACCTTGTTTTTTCCTATTTGGCTTTATGGTTTACAACTGACTATAGGATGAGTAGATTCTCAACCCAATATAAATCCACATTAGGATCAAAACCAAGATATTGATGGAAGGTATACCTATGTAAGCAAGCGTGATTAAATTAGCTTAAAGTTTTGTAATTCTATTTGATTATAATTTCCTTGTTGATGAACACCTTACACTTGGGTCATTAGTAAAATATTGAAATAGTCAAATACTAACAAAAAAAGAAGAAAGAAATAGTCAAATAAAAATTATCAAAGAAAACATTTGTATACTATTTAAAAGATGATTAAAAAATAAAGAATTTTATTTTGTGGTAAAGAAAATAAAGAACTGCTATGCAAGTAATATATGCCTTCTTAAAAGTAGTTTAGAATGCGGTAAGATATTAAGTATTCAATAAAGAATCAATCAACATTCTATTTATCTTAATCTTAATCTATTTTTTATAATCAATATTGTGGTTCTTTTCTACGATGGAAAAAGATTTTTTTTTAATACTTTTATTGAGTTGTTATTTTTCTTTTAATTTTAATTTTTAAATCTTCTTATTTGTTAAATGACAAAAAAATGTTTAAATCATTTATGTTATGAAAACACAATAACATATAGAAAACAAGGATTTTACATGGTTTGGCTCTTTGGCTTACATCCATAGGTGTTGTCTATTCATCACAATAATCAAGAAAAGTACAAGTTAAAATAAACAGATTCTCCTTTTTCTTGGCTTAAACTTTAAGTCAAAAAAAAAAAGCCAAGAACCCATTACACCTGTTAACTTTCTCTGACAACAAAAAACACTTTTCTCACCTCTCACAACTAGAAAGGACCCTATTTTCTCACCTTGAAACCCCTTGTCTTTGTTTCATTCAAGGAGAAAGCCCTATAGAAAAAAGTCAAACCAGCCAAACTTTTTCTCTTTTGAGAAACTTTATTATTTGGAGAGTTTTCTCATGTCCCTAATCCTTCTCCAAGAAGGAAGCTATACTCCTAATTATAAACTAATTCTTATATAGAATAAATATCATTCATTTGATTACTCACCAATTCGACGACTAAGAAACAAGACAAACACAACATTTTCATATGTTAATATTATTGAAATTGCAAGGTTATCAGACTATAAATTGACTACATATTCTAACCTATGATTTCATATCTTATATATTTATAAGTTTGTTCTATTGTACAAATAAAATGGTAATATAATAATAATGTTAATAAAAATAGTAATAAAGATATAATGAACTAATTACAATTAATTATCAATAATAATGGGAACATTGGTGTGTTAGAGATTGTAGAGTTAAGGAGGTCAAAATAAAATTAAATGTAAATAATATGGAACAATTAGAAGAAAAAAAAAAAAAAACGTACAAAGAGAGAGAGATGTTGACGTTTCACATTTTCATATTTTAAAGAAAGGTATGAAGGAGATAAGGTTATATTAAGAAAAAGGTGCAAATGAAAGTGGATAGGATATCTAAAGTCATTTTAAGGGATTGGGATCTCATGTTTCATTATTATAAGAAAAAGGCCTGTGATGGAAATAAGTTATGTTAAGAAAATGTATCAAGGAAAGTGCATAGGGTGAAACATGAGAAATATGTGGTCGTATCATGATGAAGATCATGCATTTTTATAATGAACACACTCATGGATTTTTCTTTTCTTTTCTTTTCTTTTTTTATGAAAGGAAATTCATTAAATCATACGAGTGTAAGTAGAGGACAACAACACAAGCCAGTTATCATAATTCTTCTCTCTAATGGCTCAATCGCAATATGTCAATAGGTATAGACGTTATTAGCTATAGTACTACATAACCAAGTTAGTTTCTTTAATTTGCAATCAAATTATTACTTTATTGAATATTAGTTATTTGAAAGTATTGTTTTAAAGACCAGAATATCATGATTAGTAATATTTGGAGGACAAATTAATAAATAAATAAAAACTAATAAATTTAGCATATATCCTCTCTAGTTGAAAAAGAGATAACCACATCAGTGCCAAAAGACTCAAAAAAGGATGACAATATGCATAAATGAAAGCAGCAATGAATGGAAACTCTAAAAGTCCAATTGGAGTGAAGAATCTCATCATCCATAGTTCAAATCTCAAATAGTTTAATGAGATATGAAACATAGAGAATCACTAAAGCCTATGAAAAATCTAGCTTCGCGAGTTGTTAGATTCATTTTTCTTCAGTTTGAGATCTCTGGCCATCTCGAAAAGGTTTAAAGTAATTGATATGAAGGAAGATGGTAGTCACAAAGCCAAAACAAAGCACCGCACACATAATGTAATAATGAGTGCACTAGCCCAAGATTTACCATTAGAAGGAAGAAGAAGAACCACATACACAAGGAAAATGAAGATAAGAGAAAAGTAGACAGCTTTTCAATTTTAAAATGAAACTTAATGTATTGGGGTGAAAACAAATATAATCTTGAAATGAGATCACCACTTGCAAAAGATAATGGAAATTGGAGTTGCTGTTGTTATAGAAAATTATAAGAATTGTTATTGTTGTTATATTTATAGGAGATGAAAGAAGTATATGGAAAAGAATGGTGATTGATTAAGGGTCACCGGAAAGTAGGAAGGGATCGATGGGAAGCAATGAGGTATATGGAAAGTGAAAATAGTGAAAAGAGAAGAAGTTGATGAGGGACAATGTACAAAATGATGCATGGTTACCATGATACGTAGATTCTCATGAGAATTTGAAAATTGAATTATAGGAAATATGAAGGGTGTGGTGGGAAAAGAATGTTAGAAGAGTGACATGTGTCATAACGTGCATGTATGGTCTATCATACAAAATGATCACAAGTACTTCCAATACACACACACACACAATGTCAACAGTTCGTTTGCCAATGGGTTGAGGATATGATCTAATTTGTTTTAAAATCCTACTTCCTGGTCTATCTCTTATAGGTTTAACATTTGTCTTTTATTTACTTTTTATACTTTTTTTTTGGTATGAACCTTTTATACTTATCCAGTATAAAATGATCAAAATTAGAAGTTCAAGAATCAATATATAAGGTTTTTTATGAGTCTTAAGTATGTTTTTTCTTTTTGTATAAATGTTTAAGGCTGAGTTTGTTTAGAGCTAATTACCCACAATATTAGGAAAAGACGGGAAAACAACCATGGGAATCAATTATAAATTAAAAGTATGGAAAAGTCATAATTTTTTGTGCCAGTGCATGTCTATGGGTGACAACGACCCGAGCTGAGCCGAGCTTTGCCCAACTCAGCTCAGTCTCATCACATGAGGGCAAAGCTCATGTTCTACTCGGGCTTTTAAAAGCAGGTTCAGCTTGGCAGCCACAAAAAAAGACTAACAGCTCAATGGCCCATTAATTCAATTTGTTCTTTAAAAAAAAAAAAACATTACTATTTTCACACACACACACGTGTGTGTGTGTGTGTTTGTATATATATATATATTTCACCGAG
>JAOXJP010139870.1:0-13380 GCA_025762735.1 Platanus orientalis | reverse complement strand
TTAGTCATTTTCAGGTTAGAGTTATTTAGGTTACACTCAATAGCTTAGAGGTCTAGCTTTAGGAATTGTTTGCCAGATTTTGAATGTTTGCTTGCATGATTAATTAAAAGAACTAGGAATTCATGTCTGATTTTATAAAGTTAGTCCAAATTTATTTTTTAGATAATTTAAGACCGGATTTTTCTTTCTTATCTAAATTTGGATATTTCTCACCCCTTTTGCCTAAAATACATAATGCGAAGGCATGGATTGTGTAGACATCCCATAAATGAAACAAAATGCAAACCATTTCATAAATAAAATAAAACATCCAAAGTTAAAATAAACAAAAATACACAATGTCTGAATCTATTCCTCTTTCATGAAACATGGTCTTCAGACAAAGTTAGCCCTCCTCTCCCTAAATGTCCCTCTCCTCACCCCTTGCTTCTTTCAAGTGTATGGGTGGTCTGCCCCAAAGTAAACAACAAAGTCTATTAAGGGTGTAGTTGTAGCCACTCCCTGCGCAATAGTATCCATCCCCTTTGCCGCTTGTGGAGGAGGTGTATACTTTGTTCCATCGTGTCCTAAGCCCGTGGGCCCACCAAGCTCAACCATAGTAGAGGGCATCTTAGCATCTCTCTCACCACCAACTCTGCCCTTAGTAACAAGGATCTACTTTAGCAACTGTAAAATAAAACAAAACAATGTCAGAATCATTAAAGAGAATTTTGTTAAAAGAGAGAGAGAGAGAGAATTAGTTTTCTATCTTGATACCTCATCAACCTCCTTCTTGTGCCCTTCCTTCAGGGCCGAGACCTCTGTCAAATGGGCTTAGTGCTTTTGCCCCACCAAGGCAAAGCACCTTGCTAGCTTGTGGAGGGCACTTGAGTACACCTTCCTCGAAACCTGTAATAAGTACACAACTTTGTTAAAGATCTTAAAATTCACAGTTTTTAAAAGAAACACTATTAAATTAAACTAATTCATACCTGGGTCACAGTCTTTGGAGGTGCCCACCCCTCGGGAAGCTCAACATCAGGTAAAGGCTCCTCAACAACTTTACCCTTGAAGTCGATCACTGTCACCACCTCGGGTATCACTCCTTCCAGATCAGGCTCCACTACATGAGCCTTTCTCTCCCTTCTTCTTCTAGTAAGAGGTACGGGTTCGTTTGCGGGTTGGGCCTCGGCTGCTTGATAAAGTTAAACAAGTTAGACCATCATCAAATGCTTTAAACAAAACGAATGAAATATAACAAAAAACTTTGCAAAACAAATAAAATAAACTCACTTGGGGTTCGATGGGGCCATAAGACTGAGTATCCCACCATTCGCTGTAATCTTTGCCCCAATCCAAGAAGACCGATGCATCAATGCCTATCTCTCCTCTGCCAGCCTCACCCTCAGTATCAATGACCCGAGGTGACGGATATGGGACCACAAAATCCTCCACTTCTACCCCAACTTGACGCTAACACCTCTTCCCGAGGTACATGGTAATCTTGTCAATAGCTATCAGTACGATCCTCTAATGAGACCAAGGCCAAGCTAAGGTTTGAATTTTAGAATTTTGTGGAGAGAGATATGCTCTCTAGAGTACAGACTGTCTAAACCTAAAGCCTGAATTTTAGTCTATTAAAATTCAGGCATTAATAGAAAATTTAGGCGTCATTTTCACAATCAGGTGTTAGAAAAACATAGGCTTATCATATATGGTTGAAAATATCTCTCTCTCAGCTTTTCAAATTGACTGACCACTCTTAATTTAGAATTGTGGAGAGATATGCCCTCTGGAGTGCAGACTATCCAAACCTAATGCCTGAATTTTAATCTATTAAAATTCAGGCGTTGATAGCAAAGTTAGGTGTACATTTCATAATCTGGAATTAGAAAAACATAGGCTTATCATATATGGTTGGAAAGATCTTTCTCTTAGATTTTCAAATTGACCAACCACACTCAATTTGTAATTGTTTGGAGAAAGATATGCCCTCTGGAGTGCGGACTGTTCTAAACCTAACGCTTGAATTTTAATCTGTTAAAATTTAGGCGTTGGAAATAAATATAGGCATTGAAGAAATTCAGGCGTTGGGATCTGGGATCCACCCTAGTGAACCCTGATCTTCTCTAAAGTCTATACACAAGCAAATAACACCTTAGAATGCATCAATGTGCTTAGGTACCTCTGTGGGCCCTATTTTCATTCCAACTCCTGAATTTTTATTCAGGCGTTGAGAGGAATTTTAGGTGTCAGGATGAATTTAAGGCGTTAGGCCTGTGTTAAAAATCACTTTGTTCTTAAATGTTTGGCTTTTCATTTTAGACTTAGGGTAAAGGCCATAGGCCATAGAAGGGGCTTACCCCTATTTGTAACTCTTCACCCTTCTAGGACCCACACAAGGGGCTTAAAACTGACGCCTAAATTTCCTCTGAATTAAGTTCAGGCAATGGAAATTGAGGCGTTAGAGTGAAATTCAGGCTTTAAGCCTATGAAAGATAAATGAAAGCCATCTTTATTCCTAGTTTAATTTCATCTTCAAACTATTTCATTCCATAGACATAATCTAGGAATCCTTTTATTGCAAATGCCTTTTTCAGCTTCCCAACAATCATAGTAAGGTTGACTATACACTTGTGATTTCCAAGTGTATCCGATACTCGAGCTTTACTTGGGAGACAACGCCTAGGCCGTGGCTACTACTTCAGTGCTATCAGGTCGAGTCAACCTACCCAATCACTACTTTTCAACCTGTCCTGGCCTTTTACAATCTCCATCTTACCTTAGAGTCATGTCGTAGTGGTTCGTGACCCAAAGACCCTAGGACTTAGCTATAGCCCAATTAGGTTCTTTAAACACGCACATTGGTACAACATAGTCCCGACTCCCATTTTGCTAACTTGTTCACATTTTGTAGCAACGCGGAGTACTCTGTAAGTATATAAATAATCTAAAATGAATCTACATTGAATCACTCTTATAGTTAGACGTACTTGACTACCGAGATTTGCACACACAATAAACCCCTAGAACTACATGCAGTTTGATCCTGACAAAACTCTAGGAATACACTGAACCATATAAGAATAGGTATGTAGGCAGCTTGAGACTATGTTTCAGGTGCAACTGCAATGATCACACCATGGGGGTGGTCCAAACCAATAACTTTATATTTAACAAGCATGAATTTTAGCATAATTCAAAACATATATAAATGAGAGAAGTCACCCTAAAAAGATGTGTATTTAGGATGCCTAACACCTTCCCCAAATGCAACTAAACAACTTACCTTTTATCTCAGGAATGTAGACTAGTATTAGGAGTTAAACCCCTAGACCTTCGGGTTTAGACTACTTCTCCTCTTCCACCGAAGAGGAGAACCGATGTCCAACTCCATCGGTTAACCCCGAGTTGGTGGTAACTCTCATAAAAGCCTAACCCTCTCATAAAAGGGTTAGCGACCTTTTATGCACCAGTATCATGCACTGAAGAGTGATCCTAGAAACCATGGGCAGGCGGGGGAACTTGAACCCCCCTGGAACCCGATGTCCACACCCACGAAGGAAGGGCTTAGGGATGTCAGAGGTGACCAAGTGATCACTCGTGAGTGTTATACCACTTCCTTATGAGGCAAAGGGTTGAAGGAAGCCCTCACCATCAATGACTTGGAAAGTAGGGAGGACACATGACGTGATAGGCTGGTCCCATGGAAGAGCTGAAGGAGTTGGGCATCGATCTGGCAAGACCCAAGCGAGTCATCTAGGTTAAGTAGAAGCTCCAAATGCAGCTTAAGCACCGCCTATAAGAGCTTCTCACCATGTACATAGACATCTTCACATGGATCCACATGGATATATCAGGAATTAACCCCAAGGTGATGACCCATAAATTGAATGTCGACCCTTCCGTAAAAATCATTTGCTAGAAGAAGAGGAATTCCACAGTTAAAAGGAACCAGGCGATTCGTAGAAGAGGTTGATGAGCTATTTAAGGCTGGATTTATATGGGAGGTTAATTATCTTGACAAGATATCCAATGTGGTATTGGTCAAGAAGAGCAATGGGAAGTATAGAATGCGCGTGGATTTCACGGATCTCAATAGAACGTGCCCCAAAGATAGCTTGTCCCTCCCCAAGATAGACTCGTTGGTAGATTCCACCTCGGGACACCCGTTACTCAGTTTCATGGATGCTTTTTCGCAGTATAATCAGATCTAGATGCATAAGGAGGACCAATAAAATACATCCTTCATAACCGACTGATGATGTACTGCTACAGAGTCATGCCATTCGGATTAAAGAATATAGGAGCCACCTACTAAAGGCTAGTTAACCATGTGTTCAAAGGCTAGATCGGGAGGAATGTACAAGTCTATGTCGATGATATGTTGGTGAAAAAATTGGTAATGGAAAAACATTTCGAAGACCTAGTGGAAATATTCAACACTCTAAGGAGATACCTGATGAAACTAAACCTAGCTAAGTGCGCCTTTGGGGTGTCTACTAGAAAATTCCTAGGCTTCATGGTCTTCCATAGAGGGATTGAGGCAAACCTTGAGAAAGTCAAAGCCATCCTTGACATGAAGCCCCCATGTACCACCAAGGAGATCCAGTGTTTGGCAGGACGAGTGGCAACCTTGAGCCAGTTCAGCTCCAAGTCTACTAACCTATGCCTCCCTTTCTTTCACCTCCTAAAGAAAGCTTTCAAGTAGACCAATGAGTGCGATAAGGCATTTCATGGCCTAAAGGAACATTTGGTGAGTCTACCTTGGCTTAGTCGAACTACACTATGAGAGACCTTGTACCTATATTTGGCAATGTCCAAAGCTGCAGTAAGCTCCATCCTAATAAGATAAGAGGAGAAAATTCAAAAACCAGTGTATTACTTCAGCAATGCATTCCACGGAACCAAGCTGAAGTATCCACAAATAGAAAAGCTAGCCTTCACACTGGTGACCACTGCAAGAAGACTAAGACACTATTTCTAAGCATACACCATAGTCATGCTGACCAACCAACCCTTGAGAGCGGTATTATAGAAACTGGAGGTCTTGGGCTGCATGGTCAAATGGTCGATTGAACTAGGTGAGTTCGATATCCAATACTGACTAAGGAGTGAAATCAAAGGGGAAAATGCTGGCAGAATCCTCGCAGAGCTATCTTCCCCAAACAACGGTGACTAGGGAACCTCTCGAAAGAGTAGCTTGACATTCAACGTGGATGGATCCTCGACTAGCTCGGTCAACGGAGTGGATTTATTCTTAACCACGCCAGAGGGGGTCAAGTTGGAGTATGTTGTCCTTCTTGAATTCAAGGATACAAACAACGAAGTAGAATACGAAGCATTGGTTGTGAGCCTAAGGGCTGCACACAAGGTTGGAGCTAAGGAGATCATTGTCCTCACCGACTCCAAACTAGTATAGGGACAAGTGACTGGGGAATATGAGGCAAAGGAGGACATAATGCAAGGGTACCTGAAAAAGGTGAGGAGATTGATATCCAAATTTGACAAGTTCGAGATCAGACATATCCTTAGAAACCAGAACAAACATGCCAACCGATTGGCCTAATTGGCGACCGATACCTAGTAGACGATGGATGGAAAGGTGTTTATTGAGCACCTCCCTCAACCTGCTTAGACTCTGGTGATCGAAGAGGTCGAAATGGCGGAGCTAGGAGACAATTGGACCACTTCAATCGTGCGATTCCTCAGAATGTGAGAACTCCCAAAAGACAAGAAGGAGGCAAGAATGATCAAGTTCAGGGCTACTTGATACACCATGATGGGGGACACGATCTATAAGCGAAGCTTTACTCTACCGTACTTAAGGTGCTTGTCGCCCCTCGAAGCAGATTATGTAATGAGAGAGATACACAAGGGAATATGTGGTAACCATTCAGGGAGCCGAACCTTGATGCAAAAACTTGTTTAAGCTGGGTATTATTAGATTAAAATACACCTAAGGCACTAGAGATAATAGAAGAGAGATGGAATTGGTGGAAAAGGAGCTCACCCAAGCAAGGTAGGCTCCAAACTACCTAGATCTAGACTTGTGTAGCAGGATTTTGGAGAATTACACCTTAAATTCTTATTCCTCTATAGTTTCTGATTGAATTCATACCGTTAATTGTAGAGGGTGACCATTGAAGGAGTTTTAATCAAGATTTTGAAGGAGAAAGAAGAAGATTGTAAGTACTTTTACAAATCTATGTTACTCGTTTACACTCTTTCCATCTATGTATCCTTGTATGTCTTAGATTCTATGCATCCATCCTTTTTGCTATGAAATTTCCATTATTTGAACCAAGCCATTGTATAAATCCGTAAGGGAGATTGAGAAATCTTACCCACTAATCCAAGGATGGTAAGCACTCTAGCAAACTAAGTCATCTCTTCTTTTGTTTCCTATAAGTCTTGATGAATTGATGATGAATCCTATTATGGACTATTTTTTATTTGGAAACCATGAGAGATTGTTATAGATTGTTGATATTATATGTGTAAGTGATTCTCATGTGAATTGGATGCTATTCTTATCACTTAGGCTAAGTTTCCTTTGGTAAATCCATGCTATCTATTGAAATCTCTTATGAATTGCTTTGAAAATCTAAACCTATTTATGCTTTGATTTTATGTTGTTTGCTATTGGTGGATCTATGATGTTTCCTTTGAAATTCCTATGATAGTTATGTAATTAACATGTATCTAAGATCAATTGATAAGAATTTCCATTGAATTTTCCTAATATGGAAAATGATATGATTGATCTAAGTCAAACTTATTGAATTGTCATAAGAAATGTGATTTCCATTGAACTAACTTAAATGTGAACATGAGAAAGTATCTTTGACTCAAATAAAGTATGATTGAAACCTTGATTCCCACTTATGAATAATGAAATGTGAACCAATGATTGGTATTATCGATTCCTTTGAACAAAGTAAAGATCTCATGTTATGAAAGATTATAAGAACTATGAATTATCAAAATCTACTCAATGTAATGAATATGTACGAACTATATGAATGAAATATGAATAACTGAATATGAAATGAGAAAGTAACATGATCAGAACTTATTAAAACGTGAAACCTTCTTTCATATGTCGTGAGACCTCTTATTAGCCATTGATATCCTTTCCTATGTCTCTATTGTTATTGAATTTTGATATGCTATTAAACCATTAAACTATTGAACCCTCTTTGAGATTTATTGAACTAATGAACTTTTGAACATAATTTAAGGACCTTACCTCAGTTTTAAAATGAGGGAGGGACTTAACCTTGGGTCTAAACAATGAAGGGACTTAACCTTGGGTTTAAACAAAGGAGGGACACAACTTTGGGTCTAAGCCGAGCAAAATTCTGTATTGTGATGACCTAACCTTGGGTCTAAATAAGGGAGGGACTTAACCTTGGGTCTAAACAAGGAAGGGACTTAACATTGGGTTTAAACAAAGGAGGAACATAGCTTTGGATCTAAACCGAACAAAATTTTGTATTTTGATGACCAAACCTTTGGTCTGAATAAGGGATGGACTTAACCTTGGGTCTAAACAAGGGAGGGACCTAACCCTGGGTCGAAACATGGGAGAACCTTATTGAACTTTGAATCATTGAATATTGTTTTGGGACTTATCATTGGGTCACTATAATGGAAATTATTGATATTGACTTGACTTTTGTCCCTTCTTCATATTGAACCTATTGAACCCCATTGAACATAGTTTTAGGACCTCCCATTGGGTCACTACAATAGAGAATAACGATCGAATCTTTGAAATTTGTTGACAAGTAATATGAACCAACGAATAAGACATTTGACCAACTCTCTACATAAATAAATCATGCAATATGAATTGTATTGAATCCAAATGATAAGTGAGCTAACTATTGAAGAGAGATATAAAAATGAATATGGAAAATGGATAATGATTAATTCTAAAAAATGAATGATGCTACACTTATCATTTCTTATGACATGTACTTTTATTGTCCATGACATTAATTATGTTACATGGCTTATTTGATTGCACCCATGGACTGAAATGCTATTGCTTCCTATAGTTTAAACTATTGGAAGATTACCGTTCTTGAACATAAAAATTAGTAAAGTTCATTGATCACCACATATCAAAATATGTTTTCCCATGATCACCATATGAATCTTTGAGATCTAATCATAAATGAAGTTTAGAATTACCTCAATCAATTAACCGAACACAAGAATCCAATTCGACCTGGTCTCCAATGTCTCCACACCTGCTCTAGAATTCTCTACACCTCTCCCACTTTAGAATTGTTATAGGACCAATCTGAACATGGGTAACCCTAAGGGGTGTGGGATCCTTATGGGACTCTTATCCTTAAGCTTATGGGGCCCACCATCTTGAATTGAGTCAAAACTGTAATCAAGAACTCAACTGTTTGATAATTACAACCAGATACTCCATTAACTGCAACAATCTCTATGACATTTACAATTGAACTCCCAAGGATAAAAATATAATATTGAGGCCCTTCCTCATAAAACTTTTCACAAAAACATCCTTCCACTATACAATATCCCTCAATGACCCTCAAGGAAATAAACTAGTCACTATCAAACCTTTTTGGTCATTGGTAAATTATCTCTAGGACATTAATGGATCAATTGGACATTAAAATCATTTCTTAATAAATTATTTTTTAAATTACTTATTTATTTAATTAATATAATTTTAAAAATCATTTTGACAAACACTTTCAAAAACACTAGATCCGGATTTGTATGTCCAATCAATTCATTTGATTCCTAGACTGAATATTTCTCCCTATCATTAGGGCAGTGGATGCTTTATTGGGCCACTTATGTTCTCTCAAGCATCAAGCTAGGTATCCAAGCTACCAATGATATAGCCATGAATTAGGCATCACTGGTTGGCAACTCAAAATAATCAACTTAAATAACTTAGATGATCACAAGTCCCTCAGGTCAAAGTATAAGTCTGTAAGTTATGAACATCATTTATATTGACAATGAAGTTTTACTAAATGTGTTCATTATGGATCCCCTTAATGCATTTGGATTATGCATCTACATGTAAGTCTAGAGTCTTATAGTCTAGAGTCTTACTCTAGTGAGTGAGATTATATCACTCCATCATATGGCAACTCTACACATAGTAGCCTTCTAAGTGATGTTCCCAGCATCACCCATAGCTATAAGGTTTTAGGCCTGTAAGAATTTGATAGTCAGATCCCACCACATAGAATCCATGTGTTTGACATCCTACTATGTTACCTGAAGACTACCTATCTCATCTCATGAGATCAAATAATTACCCATAAATCAAATTATACACATGTGACGATGGAACAAAGCACTTTATTCTAAATGTCAAATAAATAAATAATATAAAAAATGTCTATGATGGCTTTGTTAGGACACCTATTCTAACAATCTCCCACTTATCCTCAAAGCCACTCATGAACCAGTCTAACTCCCACATGGTCTATATGAGCATCAAACATTTTCTAAGATAATGTCTTTGTTATAGAATCGGTAAGATTATCTTTGGAAGCTACTTTAACCACATCAATGTCACCTCTTTGAACTATGTCACAAATCCAATGATACTTTCTTTCTATGTACTTAGATATTTTATGACATCTAGGTTCTCTTGCATTTGTAACTGCACCACTATTATCACAATAAAGTACGATGGGTGACTGAATAGAGGGTACTACGCCTAACTTTAACAAAAACTTTTGCAACCACACAACCTCCTTTGTTACTTCACAAGCTGCTATATATTCTACCTCTATAGTGGAGTCTGTAGTACAATGTTGTTTAACACTTCTGCAATTAATGGTTCCTCCTCCCATGACATACACATATCTAGATGTTGATCTTCTTTCATCTTTATTTGCTTAGAAATCTGAATCTGTATAACCAATGACTAACAGGTCCTCACTTTCATAGACCAAAACATAGACTTTAGTCATTCTCAAGTACTTCAAGACATGTTTCACTACTATCTAGTGAAACTCTCCTAGATTGCTTTGAAACCTATTCACTAAACCAATCGCATAACAAATATCTGGCCTTATGCACAACATAACATACATGAGACTATCCATTGCAGATACATAGGGATATCTTTACATATGCTTCTTCTCTTTAGGAGTCTTGGGAGGCTATCCTTTAGAGAGAACTAAATTGTGTCTTATTGGTAGAAACCCTTTCTTTGAGTCTTGCATACAAAACTTTGTCAGGATTTTGTCAATGTAATTTGTCTGAGATAATCCTATTATCTTTCTTTCCTATCCCTAAGGAGTTTAATTCCCAAAATATAGGAAGCTTCACCAAGATCTTTTGTGAAATAATTATTTAATAACCAAATCTTTATTGTTGATAACATTCCTACATCATTCCCAATGAGTAGGATATCATCAACATAAGCAACTAAGAACACAATAACACTTTCATTGACTTTCTTATATACACATGGCTCTTTGGGATTTCACTCAAATCCAAATTATTTAATTGCTTGATCAAATTGAATATTCCAACTTTGAGATGCCTGTTTGAGGCCATAAATTGATCTTTGAAACTTGCACGCTTTACTTTCTTTCCTAAGATATACAAAACCCTTTGGTTATAACATGTAAATCTCTTCATCAATGATTCCATTAAAAAAAGCTGTTTTAACTTCCATTTGCCAAATCTCATATTTATAATGTACAGCCAAAAATAACATAATCCTAATGGATTTAAGCATAGCTACTGGTGAAAAAGTTTCTTCATAATCAATTCCCTTTTCTTGATTATAACCTTTTTTCACTAGCCTTGATTTAAAGGTTTTCACTTTTCCATCGACACCTTTCTTTTTCTTATAAATCCACTCACAACCAATAGGCTTTATACCTTGAGGTGGATCCACAAGAGTCTAGACACCGTTGGAATACATGAATTCCATTTATGATTTCATACCCTTAATCCAACATTTAGAGTCAATATCTGATACTACTTCTTCATAAGTACTAGGATCCAAATCTAACTCATCAACAATCATAATGAATACTTCACCTATGTAAGTGAAGAATTTAGGAGGTTATGAATTTCTCCCACTATGTCAAAGAGTTGGTGCATTAAAAGGTTGCATAGGTATCATGGAATTATCTTTTAAAATTATGGACATCAGGGTCTGGGGGGGTTCGGATTCCCCTGCCCACCTGTGGTTTCTAGGCCCACTCTTCGGGGCACAATGCCAGTGTGTGAGAGGTTGTTAACCCTTTTATGGGAGCATTAGGCTTTTCTTTGAGTAACCACTAACTCGGAGTTAACTAACGGAGTTGGACATCGATTCTCCTTGAGAAGTTTAGACCCACGGGTCTAGGGGGTTAACTCCTAATACTGGTCTACAGTCCTGAGATAAAGGGTAAGTTGTTTGGTTGTATTTGGGGAAGGTGTTAGGCACCCCAAATACCCTCCTTTTTAAGGCAGCTTCTCTCATTCATACATGTCTTAAACTATGCTTAAGTCTATGCTTGTGAATACTATGAGTTGTTGTTTTCTAGATTTTTCTCAAGCTTAACACTTAAATTTACATCCAATGCTCGAATTTTCAATGCCTAAATTTAATTCAGTGAGAAATTCAGGCATTGAAAATTGATCAGATAAGCATTTTGATGTAGTCTTTTATGGTGATTTGGTGGGTCCCAGTGTTGTGGGACCCCTGTGTTAGGTTAAGGGATGTTTCCTAGGATTACATTGTCTAACCCTTAGGGACATAGCATTTACCCATGTGGAGATATGCTCTCCTAAAGAGCGAAACTTGGTCATCTATCATAGGCCTAACATTATTTTTTTAGTCTAACGCCTGAATGTTCTACACCTGAATTTAATTTAGGGTAAATTCAGGTGTTAGGTGTTGGGGTCAGCAATCAACCTTGGTTTTTGGGTCACACAGGTGGGGCTCAGAGGGGTAGGGTTCTCCTAGGTCTTTGCACTAAACCTAGATTGCACCACATTTAACTATGTTTAAAAAATATGATTTTTAACCCAGGCTTAATGCCTAAAATCCACTCCAACACCCAAATTTCATTCCCAATGCCAACTTAAATTTAGGAGTTAGGAGATAAATAAGGGCCCACAAAGGTGCTTATGCATAGGACTAGATCTTAGAGAGTTGGAATAGCCAGGGGATAGGTTTAGGGAAATTGAGGGCTCCCTAGGTGGGTCTTAGATCTCAATGCCTAAATATTCCCTTAACACATATTTGTTCAACCCTAAATTTTATTTCCATAAAATTCAAGCATTAGTTACTGAGAGCAATTCCAGTAACTGGATTTCTCGAATTTGGGACACTTAGGGTTTTGAGAAAAATCCAAAATTAAGCATGATGACAAGAAATATACAGAGGAACAACATATCCAAAATTTGGCTCAAGATCATTTCTATAAAATTCAAAAAAAAAATTGAAAAAAAAATCAGTTAAACCTAGGTCACACAGGACCTAGATTTTGGGGTCTGTTTGGGGGGCCATCTTGAGGCCTTCTAAATCTTAGAAAATCATGAAATTAAATAGGTAACTAGGAATATGTATCTAGTATAACATACTAAAATGTGGGCTCCAACAGATTAGTATATATTTCACAATAAATTCTACACTAAACATGCTCAAAATTAAAGAAAATAGAGGCTGTTGAGCCTCTATTATGTAACCCGATTTGAAACAGTTAGATTTCATAAATTGGACCACATAAAAACTTAATAAATGAGTATGTGCACATGGGAACAACTAAATTAAGTTGGGTTTAGGCTTACCTTGAACCAACTAGGGCTTGAGGTTAAGAAATTTCCCTTTTTTTCTTCTTCCTCTTCTCTCTTTTTTTAGGGTTTCTAGTTGCCAAACTCTTTTTACACAAAATTAGGGCTATTTAAAGCCCTAATATGAAGTGGTGGAGGGTGGGGATTGAACCTAAAGATATCTAGTTGGAGGGCTAGGATTAGGTTAGATAGTTTTGAGGTGTAGGGCTAGGTTTAGGAGATTTATGTTTGGTGACTTAGAAAAGGGAGGGGCTAAGATTAACTTAAATATATTAGGTGGAGGGTGAGGATAAGAGTGTGTTTGTTCACTTGGATTGGTGAGGTGGACAAAGGGTAGATTAGGATGCTATTTGGTAGGGTGTGGTAGGTTGTAAATATCAAGGAAATGCACTTAGATGCCATTTGGGGGGGGGACCTAGAGGGAACACTAGGGATTTAAAATTCAGGTCCTAGATCTAAGGGTAATGGGTGAGGATGCACATGGGAAAATCCTAATCCAAGGGCTAGGAAATTTAGGCATAAGGTGTGAATGCATTAAATGCCATTAATGAGCTAAGGTTGAAAAGTCTTAGCTCATTAATGTGCATT
>JAOXJP010139859.1:0-13380 GCA_025762735.1 Platanus orientalis | reverse complement strand
CTGCACCAGTGAGGCGAAGTGAGACAATACAAGTTGAAGGTGCTAGAAGGACTAGAGGAAGGCCAAAATTGACCTGGATGGAGGTAGTAAAGAGGGACATGGCAGCTTGTAATTTAACGGTAGATAAGGCTCTAAACGAAGCGAAATGGCGGAACAGGATTCGTGTAGCTAACCCCAAATAGTTGGGATAAGGCTGTTTGTTGTTGTTGTTGTATTCAGTTAAGTAAGCTAGGATCAATAAGATAGAACTCACATGTCTATAATACTTAAACCACAGAAGAATATAGGCTTTCTAAGGTTAATTTACGAGATACAACTGACAAAAGGGAAAGCCATATCCCAACTACTTGGGGTCGGCTTGTAGATCAATATGTTCAAGGAGTTAGTTTCAAAGCAATGATTGCCAAGCTCCTCCTTTCATCCAGAAAAAAAATGGGCATGCTTAAGTGTAGAGGAGAGAAGCAATGCAAAGCAGAGCTGTATAAAGCCAAGTTATGGTAACAGATTAAAGCAAACAAAAAGAGATTGATCAATGATGACACCCAATTTAACTGGAATTGCTTGTTTTCAATTTTGTTTTTGGTTTTCTTTGTGGTGTTTGTTCTCTTCTTCTTACTGTCTGTGTTCACTGTCCTTGTGAACCTGCTTTGTTGTGTTCCCTTCTTCTTCTCTTAATGAAATTCTTCGATCTTCTTACAAAAAAAAATGTCCATTGGCATATTCAGACCTAGTTTAGTAAAAATATATACCTTATCTTAACCCAGTTACATGGACCTAAAACAGAAGCTCTAATAAAGCAATATTCAAATTTCCAAAATCATAAATAAGGCTTTAAACAGAGCGGAATGGCGTAACAGGATTCATGTAGCCGACCCCAAATAGTTGGGATAAGGCTGTTTGTTGTTGTTGTTGTATAAATAAGCTTGAAAAACAAACATGATGGATAAAGCAGGTTCAAAACTTGGATAAAAAATCACAACTGCACATGAAAGAGCATGAAAACACAGCACAAAAATATTACATGCTTCATAGTTCATACTCAAATCTCAAATACCAGTTGCCCTGCTGGTTCTTCAAATCTTGTTCATTGCCAACATCAAGAACATATTATGAGGCAAGTTAGATTTTAAACCTTCTATTAGGAGGACTGGAGAAGGGTAATAGAATGGATATCCATAAATTACAAAGTGGACAGTAGATAATTCTTAGAAGCTCATTGAGGTTAAACAAGTTTAAAATAACCCATATCTATGAATCACAGGAATATTCCGAACACAAGGTCAATATAAAAGCAATTCTTGTTGGTTTATGTTTTTCTTATCTTTTAATTTCTCATGAGTGATGCAATGTTTTCTCTTTCTCTTCTTGTTTCTAATAAAATTGTCATTCATTATAGAGAGAGAGAGAGAGAGAGAGTGAACATACCAAAGGGAAGCTCAATTAATGCAGTAGGTTTAACACGCAACCCATATTTTTTGCAACGTTCACTCAGAGCCTTCACTAACTCCTCAATATCTGTTTGGATACGATCCACACGAACCTGTAGAAACCAGCAACTAATTGGAGTTACACAACTTCATATACAGTGTACTCTGACTCATCATAGTTACAAATTACCTGGAGAATACCATCAACGCTACCACCTTGCTCCATTTTGACAATTGCCTGGTATAACTCCATTTTCCTCTCCTACATATGAATCAAGTATAGTTAACATAACAAAGCTCTAGTAATTCAAACAAGCAAATAAGCCCACACAGCAGGGACACCTTTTGATCATCACTAAATGAAATAAAGCAGTAGAGCTACCTGAATATCACAGAATGTGGCCTCTTCAATGGTTAGTTTAGAGGCTATATCTCCAACCTGCTTGTACTTCTCTTCATATTTCTTAGCTAGTGATTCAACCTGAGACAATTCCATTAACCAATAAAAATAAGATCTCGAAAGAGAAATATCCACTCCCATACATCCAAAGAAGATACCTCGCGTTTATCAGCAGAAGCCCTTTCTGTGATCTCATTAAGCCGATTATCACATCTGCTTTTGTATAAAACCTGATACAGGAGGGGAAAAAGGTTAAAATATTAATAAAAAATTTACATACTTCAGGTATCTGCTGTTCAGCAATGATGTTTTTAAACACAAACCAAAGGCCAAACCATTTGAAACACGACATCAACAGTTCAACTGTTCAAACCATGATATCAGCATGATGCTGCATGTGTGTAGTTACAAAAGGGGGGGGGGGCATAGATCATCAAACAAAGGCTATTATGCCTTCCACTGTGGGAATAAAGATGAAGAAGAAGTAGGAGATTCACTGATGCAATAATAGTTGGAGAAGTTGATTCACTTGTAATTAAAGAAAAGTGAATGAGAGAAGAAAGAGAGATTGGGAGAATCATAGTGTAGTTATCTCTACACCACTCAAAGTATTATTTATATGTTTTATTTGATAGTATACTGTATATAATATCCATACGGTATATATGCAATAATACCCGGACTCTTATACACCCTTACACTTCTACACTCCTCCTCAAGCTGGAGAATAGATGTCTCTCATTCCCAGCTTGTTTACAACTTCATGGAACCGAACTCCATTTAACCCTTTTGTTAAGACATCTGCCAATTGGTCCCCCAGTCCTTACAAAAAGAGTACAAATCCACCTCCATTAAAGTTTCTCCTTTATGAAATGTTGATCAACTTCAATATGTTTGGTCCTGTCATGCTGAACCAGATCGTGAGCTATACTTATGGCTGCCTTTGTCACAAAATAAAGACATTGGATGAAAAATAGGCACTCCCAACTCTGTCAGTAGTCGTTTAAGCCACAAAAGTTCACATACACCATGAGCCATAGATCTGAATTTTGCCTTGACACTGGATCTAGCAACAATTGTCTGCTTCTTACTCCTCCATATAACCAAATTCCCACCTATGAAGGTACAATAACTAGAAGTCGATCTTCTATCAGTGACTGATCCTACCCAATTTGCATCTATATACACCTCCACGCTGTGATGTCCATGAGAAGAATAAAACACACCTTTTCCCGAACAGCCTTTGAGATATCTGAGAATCTCATAAGTAACCTCCATATGAGCAAGTGTGGGAGGATGCATGAATTGATTAACAACACTAATAGCATAAGCAATGTCAGGCCCAATCAATGACAGATATATGAGTCGCCCCACTAGATGTTGATACCTTCATTCATCAATTAACCGATCCTCTGGATCTTCCTTGAGTCTATAATTAGGATCAATGGGAACCACAGTTGGTTGACATCCAAGCATTCCTGTCTCTTTCAGAAGATCAAGCATATACTTCCGTTGGGACAAGATAATTCCACTCTTGGACCAAGCCACTTCTATACCCAAGAAGTACTTGAATTGTCCCAAGTCCTTGATTTCAAACTCCTTTGCTAGTTTCATCTTCAACCGTTTCACCTCAACTTCATCATTGCCAGTAACCACTATATCATCGACATTAACAATCAAGGCTATAAGTTTTCATTATTCTCGTCTCACAAACAAGGTATAGTCACTTTGACACTGTGTGTATCCATTCTTCAACATAGTCAATCTGAATTGTTCAAACCAAGTCCGGGAAGATTGTTTTTTTTCCGATTACTTTAACCTGTATAGAGCTTTCTTTAGCCTACATACCTTCCCTTTGCCTTCAGAAGGCTAAAACCCTGGAGGAAGCTACATGTACACTTCTTCTAGATCACCATTTAGAAAATCATTTTTTACATCAAGCTGATATAGAGGCCAACTCTGTGTGTCAGCAAGTGAAATGAGTACTCTAATTGAGTTCATCTTAGCAACTGATGCAAATGTCCCCTGGTAATCAATTCCATACAACTGAGTATAGCTTTTTACAACGAGTTTGGCCTTATATCTTTCCACAGTACCATATGCATTATACTTCATTGTAAACACCCACTTGCATCCAACATGTTCTTTACCTCGAGGAAGATCAATTATTTTCCATGTTTAATTTTTTCAAGTGCTCCCATCTCCTCTTCCACTGCAGCTCTCCAATGTAATTGTGAAAGAGTCTCTGACACATTTCGAAATATTGAAACCAAAGACAAAGTAGAAGAGAAACTACAAAAAGATGAAGACAAGTGATTCAAAGAAACAAAGTTAGAAATAGGATATTGAGTACAAGATCTAACACCCTTACGTATATCAATTGGAATATTAATATCATTGAAAAAAGTATCTAAGAAGAAACACTTAAGAAAGGAACAATACCTGTTTCAATAATGGGATCCAAAAATGCCTCTTGGCTGGGAGCATGAGAAGGCAACTCATCTTGCTCCTTGTCTTTGTCCTGCTCCTTTCATTTCCCTCTTCTTGAGTATGCAAATTTTACCTCCTCCCCTTGAAAACCAACATCCTTTTGTTTCTCCTTCTCTCCCTGAACATTCACCTAAGCATTAACATCCTTAGGACCACCACCATGATAAAAAAAGAAGGATGAAACAGGTAATGGAATAGACGACATCTCTTCTTAACCACCAACATTCTCCCTTTGAAGAGAAGTTTTTTGGGAAGAAAAGAAAGGAACCCTTTCAAAAAACGTCATATCACAAGAGACATTCTGCTTCTTAGTGCCTGGGTGGTAACACTTATACCCCTTTTGATTGGCAGCATATCCTAAGAAAATGCATTTGAGTGCTTTGGAGTCCAATTTGGTACAATCTGATTTGGAGATATGCACAAAACATATACAAACAAATGTCTTTGGAGGAAGAGAAAACAAGGTTGAAGAAGGAAGAATAAGCTCAAGGGGAGTCTTAAACCTGAGGACACGAGAAGGCATGCAGTTCATGAGAAAAATTGCAGTTTGCACTGCCTTAGACCAAAAGGTTTTAGGTACATTCATGGTAAACATGAGGGCACGAGCAATTTCAAGCAAATGACAATTTTTTCGTTCAACAATCCCATTTTGTTCTGGTGTGCCAGGACATGTAGTTTAATGAATTATATCAGACTCATTAAAGAAGGAAGTAAGACCCCCAGATAAATACTCACCTTCATCCAAGTGAAAAACACAAACGTTAGCATCAAATTGGGTAGATACCATATAAATGAATGACTTTACCATAAAGAACACATCATTTTTAGCTTTCAATAGATACAACCAAGTGGCTCTACTATAATCAACGAATGTAACGAAATAGCGGAAACCAAACAAAGACACCATAGGGAATGGTCCCCATACATCAGAATGCATTAGATCAAAAGAGGATGAACTTCTTGTGTGGTTGATAGGATAAACTGAGCGACCATGCTTCGCCAGTTCACAAGGTTCACAATGTAATTGAGAATGAGGAGAACCTGACTGTGAGAACAATTGTTAAAATAATGAAAACGAGGGGTGGCCGAGTCTATTGTGCCATTGTAACAACTCTTCAAAACTACTCTTATTCAAGTTTTTCTGTGGTGGTGTAACAACTTGTTAAACAGGTGAAGCAACTGCAGAAATAGTATCTAATAAGTACAGACCATCCTTCTCAAAGCCCCTGCCAATAGTCCTCCCGATCTCCCACACACAATAGGTGGGAAAAAAAGTAACAATATATATAATTAAGAAACTTTGTAATGACTGATAAACAAAAGATTAAGGGAGAAATTGGAAAAATGAAAAACAAAAGACACCTGTAAAGGACCAGCAACAATGTCACATTTACCAACAATAAAAAGAGTAAGATCCAACAGCAATACAAACCTTATCCTTCCTTGAACATACTTGATAATACGAAAAAAAGGATGACATACCAGTTATATGATGTGATGCTCCAAAATCAATAACTCAGGAGCTAGATGAAATAGAAATGGATGCATTAAGTGTAGACGTAGATGTACCTGAATGCTCAACCAAGGAGATGGAAGCTGTAGAAGGATCTAGTTGGGTTATAAAACGACAAAATACCCCAACTTCCTCACGAGATAACAACACATCAGATGCAATGGATGTGAATTGGCTGCTAGTGAACTAGCTACAAAAAATGTCTCTAGAAGCAGTACTCGTCTAAGCCTGGGAATTTGGATGACGGCCATGGAGATCACAGCATGTACTCTTGTTGTGACGACTATGTCCACAGTGTTCACATATCAATGTCTTTTGCACTATACATACCACCTAAACACCACTTTGTTTTCTCGGAGATCTGACGGCCTTTCAGACATTTTGTATACTTAAGAACTTGACTTCTAACAAACACCATCAATACACAGGCCACACTTCTGATCTTCTTTGTTGATTTGGTCACACAAATATCAACTTGCAAAAACCATACAACACTTTATTGTCACAGTTTTACATAAACCAAACACACAACCAACCACAAAATTCACAATTCATACATATGTTCTTGCCTCAAACACCACAACTACTACAATCAGAGAGCCAATATGTGATAGTACACGAGGGACACGAGTTACAAAGGGTCCTTTGCAACGAAATCAGAACTTCATGATCACTGCTCCGAACCAGATCTGAGTGCTTAGGGCTGAAGAGCATGGGTTGCTGAAGAGGATGGGTCGTTACTGTGCCTGACAGTAACTGAGAGACCTTGAAATCGAAGGACCTCTCTTAATCCTCAACCAAATCACTTAGGACTTGTCCCTAAAGGTTTCTTTTGAGAAATGGCTATTCTATCATGAAATCTGTACTCCCGATTGGAAACCTGATGCTCTGATACCTAATTGGAGAAGTTGATTCACCTGTAATTGAAGAAAAGTGAAGAAAGAGAGAAAGAGAGAGAGAGAGGAGAGAGATTGGGAGAATCGTAGTGTAGTTTCCTCTACACCACTCAAAGTATTATTTATATGTTTTATTTTGATAGTATACCCTCTTTTTTTTTTTTTTTTCTTTTGCTGGATAACATAGTGGAATATATATAGGTATGAGGAAAAGAAGGGGGGGTAGTACATAAGAGAGTCGCGCGCTCCCTAAAGGCACCCAATAAAAACAAAAGAGATACAATAGGTAAAGGAGAGAAAACATGGGGGTAAAACCCATAAGACTAGACTAGACGCTACTTTCAATTTCTTCCAAGATTGAGCCTGTAAATAATGACGCTTTGCCTACACTCCTTTTGGCCAAATCATTTGCCACCAAATTAGCCTCTCTTGAAATCCACACGAACAAGATGTTTAAGGATGCTGAAAGAAAAGCCGCTTCCTTGATAAGATGAGATAGCCACCAAGGACCCAGATTGCCGTTTTTCATCCACCCAATAACAATTGTTGAATCCCCTTCTACGATGAGAGGAACATGGGGTTCTCCCCTAGAGATAAATAATCTCAGCCCCACAAGAAGTGACTTCATTTTAGTTTAGGCAGCATCACATGTCCCAAGAGGACCCAAATATGCCACCTTACATATACCTTGAGCATCTGAGATTAAGCCTCCACAGCCTGATGGGCCCGGGTTCCTTAAGGAACTTCCATCAAAATTCAGCTTAAGGGTTGTACTTATGGGGGAAGACCATAGATGGTAAATTTGTGGACTATTTGGAGCTGAATTGAATATAGTATACCATATATAGTATATATACGGTATATTTACAATAATACCCAGACTCTTATACCCTTAAACTTCTACTGATAAAACCCACATACACATCTTAAACAAATCATGGCTCTTGGTGTGTCTGCCCAAAGGTCTCGTGTGAAGAAAGTGTGTGCATTGTAGAATCACAATTCAATGGGTACCAATCAAGACACTTATGCTAAAAACCAACACGATTAGATTAGTGCAACCATTCAACCTAGACTTTTTCCCTAATTTTCCCATTTTCCTATTATTATTTTATGTTTTCGGTTTTTTCTTTTTATATATATGAGATCATCAAACATTGTTGTTCCAAATCACTTTTACAGTGTGACAGGGTGGATCTGCTCACCCCCCTGGCTAGGTCGGACATCAAGTTTAAATTTAAAGACATTAGGTCCATTAATGCATTCTAGAGTACCAAGGACACAAAAGTTAGCATGAGCTACCAACCTATGATGATAACATGATTTCATATCTTGCAATACAGAAAACATAAATTGTTTTTATCAACTGAGATGATGAGAGTTACCCTTTGATAAAAGGGTTGCATCCAAGTCGAGCCCAATCATGTCCATATCCTGACCTATCACAAGCGCCAGATCTAAACCTTGTCAGGTAATGAATAGATGGCTCCAGACCCAAATTGTACCCTTAATTGGGAACCATATATTATACCGTTTAAGATAGAAAAACTTGAATTCGATAATAGAAAAAAAAGAGAACAAATGCAAAATATCCACATATGAATGTTTTACCATTAATATGAAGAAAAAAAAATACTTAACAAAAAAAAAAATCATGTACACGTATATTGGTCAAGTAATTGATAATGAACCCATATAAGATCCCATTTCAAATGTACAGACCTAAACCCAACCCTTTTTTTTTCTTGGGTTTGGGGGGGGGGGATACCTTACTAATTGGTATTTTATGCAGTCTATACAATGCAAGTTGAGTTTAAATCAAATAAACTATGATTAACATAATTAGAGCATATGCACCTCACCTAGGATTAGATGAAATCACTAGTAAACATTTCTGGGAAATTTAAATGTATTAATTATAAGAATTCTTGAAGGTCATAGGTCATTACCCAGTGTTGGTCCCGTAACTACGGGGTGCTGGGAGGGTTAGACCACAGACAAACCTAACCATTGGTTTTTTTTGCACAAAGTGGCTACTCACGAGACTCGAACTTGTGCTTTCACACTTGATGGAGAAAGATTATTAATTGGAAGAAACTTAAATGAACATGAAGCAAAAAACCAATAGATGGTAAAAGAGAGTTCAAGGATACGGATTTGGAGAAAGGAAGAAGGCAAGAGACGTAACCCTAGAATTTGAAAAGATGCATGATCTTACAATAGCTAACAAGATCTTCCAAAATAGAAATAGCACAATTGATGACTTTATAAGTGGATCAACTAAGAGCTAGATAAATTTTGTTCTCACTATATGGATAGAAAAGTCAACTTGCAAGGACTGCACAGTTATCCTAACAGAACAAGGTCAATAGTTTTAATTTTTAAATGTTTGTATTAAGAGATGGAAGGAAAAACAGAGAGAGAGAGAGAGAGAGAGAGAGAGATTAAATCTCCAAGAACTAGATAGTGGAACCTAAAAGAATAAAAATTAGTGATATGTAGAGATAAATTAATAAATAAAGAAAAATGGAATTTAGAAGAAGAAACTAATATTGAATGGCTTACTATAATAATAATAAAAAAGTAGTAAATAATGTCTTTGGAAAGTCAAGAGGGAAACAATAATCTTCTAGAGAAACTTGGCAGTGGAATGACGAAGTTCAAACGTCCATTAGAACTAAGAGGTTTTGTTATTAGGCTTGGCAATAGAATAAGAACGAGGAACATTTAGAAAGATATAAGAGTGCTAGGAAGCAACAAGTGAAGCTAAATTTAAGACAAATGATGATCCTTACCATAAATTAGGTAGTAAGGACGGTGAGACAGATGTATACAAACTTGCGAAGATAAGGAAGAGAAAATATAAAGACCTAAATCATTTTAGATCCGTTAACAGTGAGAATCAAAGAGTTTTAGTGAAGGATGAGGAGATTATAAAACAATGGATTTACTTTCAAAATTTATTATTATTATTTTTTGAACGGTAATCAAAGAGAATTTTATTCAAAAGAGAAGAGCACAGCAAAACAAGACTTCACCCAGATGATGAAACAAAGCAAGAGCAAGAACAACACACACCACACAGCAAACACAAACCAACAAGCAACCCCAAACTACAACTCCTCACAACAAATAGAATACCAAGACCCTTCCACAAAATCAGCTTTAATCGAGCTCCAGTCAAAGAGAGAACGATAAATGGCCATACACAACTCCTCCAGGCTCCTAGACTTGTCTTAAAAGATTCTCAAGTTTCGTTCCTTCCATAAGAACCAACAAATGGCCCCCGGAAGTACCGACCAAATGATGGAAGACATATTCTCCAAATCCCGAATCCACCATCCTGAGATTTACTTGTGAAAGTAGAATGTGAAAAACTAAGGAATCTTGAGATGCGAGAGAGAAGCCCCATACCCTAGTTGCCATGTCATAATGCACAAACAAATGATCCACCGATTCCTCATCCTTTAAGCAAAGAACACATTCGTTTGCCAAGTTCCAACCTCTACTTTGTAAATGATTCAAGGTGAAAATTTTATCCAGGTATGCATTACAAAGAAAGAATTGACACTTTTGAGGGGATACCAGAGATTCAAATGCTTTTGTAGGGAAAATAAGGGGACCTATCATTCATCCAATCCAAATAAAGAGATTTTGTGGTAAACCTACCTCTACTAGTTATAACCCACTCCCACCCATCAACCGAAGAGGGATCCGGCTTAAAACGATCAAGCAACCTTAACATCTCCCTCAACTCCCAATCATTCAAGTTTCTATGAAGTCTAGTAACCCAAATATTTTCAAAAGCATCAAATGAATCCACTACAGTGAAAAGAGAATCCAGAGACAAAGAATATATGACCCTAAAAGAAACCTTAAGTGGACTCTCTCCCACCCACCTATCCTCCCAAAATCTAATCTCCGAACCGGACCCCAATTTAAACCGAATGAATTTCCAAAAGACATCTGTCACCTTCTGAATGGACTTCCAAATCCCACAACCATGTCTCCCACAAACCACCTTATAATCCCAATCCGAGGCCATACCAAATCTAGACACCAATACTTTACGCCAAATACTCTCCCTCTCTCAACCTCGAATCTCCATAACTATTTAGCCAACAAAGTCTTATTATGGCATTTAATCGACCTCACATGAAACCCCCCATTTCTCAAAGGATGATAGATAGTCTTCCAATCAACAAGATGATAACGGTGGTGACTCTCAAAATCATTCCACAAGAAGTTCCAAATTTTAGACTCAATTCTAGAAGCTACCAAATTCGGAATGGTAAAGAGAGACAAAATAATTCAGAATAGAAGCCAAAATAGATTTCAATAAAGTCAATCTACCACCTTTGGATAACAGAGAGGATTTCTAAGAATCAAGGTGATAGCTAATCCTCTCAATCTCCGGCTCCCAAACCATTTTCGATTTAAAGTTGGACCCCAAGGGCAATCCAAGATAAGATGAAGGCAAAGTACCAATTTTTTCCCAACTTGGAACAACTCACTTTTGGCCAAATTTATATTAAGACCCAACATAGCTTCAAAACAACGAAAACACCTAAGAAAACCTAACTGTCTCACATCCACATCACAAAAAATCATGATATCATCAGTGAATTGCAAATGAGAGACCCTATAACCCCCCATTCCCTACAAAGAAACCCAGGATGAACTCTACTTCAACCTTCCTAATCATTTTACTCAGAACCGTAGACACCATTGGGAAAATAAGAGGGAAAAGGAGATCACCTTCTCTAAGGCCCCTTAAACTTCTAAAAAAACCTATCGGGCTACCATTAACCAACATTGAAAATTTGGCCAATCTAATACAATAAAATATCCAGCTTCTCTACTTAACCCCATCCTATCCAAGACATAGTCCAAGAAATCTCAATTAACATGATCATACGCCTTCTCCGAATCAAGCTTACAAAACAACCCATTTCTATCTGAATCCCTCTTATCTTCAATTCATTCATTCCAGCAAGGACACTATCAAGAATCTGTCTACCTTGAATAAACACACTTTGATGCCAGACAATAATGTCGTTCATAACTAATTTCAATCTCGAAGTCAGGATCTTAGAAATGATCTTATAGACACTACTAAGGAGACTAATGGGGTGATAGTCTATCAAATCCTTAGCGTTATGCTTCTTTGGAATGACAGTAATAAAAGTATTATTCAAATGCTCATAAAACTCCTTTGAATAATAAAACTCCTCAAAAACATTCATCAAATCCCCTTTAATAATGTCCCAACATTTTTTGAAAAAATGAGATAGTAAAACCATATGGGTCAAGCGCTTTGTCCCCTTTCATACCCGACACAACCTTCCAAACTTCATCATTCGAAAACCTCATTTCCAATTAAGTATTCTCAACAGACGATATACCATCAAACTCCATACCATCAAGTAACGGTCTACCACAATGGTCTTCCTTATATAACTTAGCACAATACTCTTCCACCTCCCTCGAATTTCCCCTTGATCTTGAGACCAAATACCATTAATTGAAAAAGCAAGAATATTATTATCGCTCTTATGAGGGGAAGCCATTTTATGGAAAAATTTAATAATCGGATCCCCTTCCTTTAGCCACTTTACCCTAAAACATTGTCTCCAAAATGTTTCCTCTTTAATGGGTAAACAAAGGTACTCCTTTCTCAAAGTATCACACTCCCCTCTTTCTTCCATCGACAAAATACACTCTTCCTTCACCAAATCAAACTCTTTAACCCTCTAGTTACAATTCACCATTTCCGCCTTTAAAGAGGCACTCGTATTCTTCTTCCAACTTTTCAAAAAGCACTTAATAGCTTTCAATTTTAAAGAGACGATTCTACTTGGATTGCCCGGAAAAAAAAAGAAAGATCACGGTTCCACTCTCTTCACACCACCTCCAAAAATTCCGGCTCAAGAAATCTCATCTCCTCAAACTTGAAAGGGACTGGACCCCCAATAAGCCTATTAAACACCAACGCAATGGGGAGGTATGGAATGTTGGTTTGAGAAAGATCGGTAATTCTAAAAAGATTGGAGATCATAGAAATTAAGAGGCATTGCTAAGGTAGGGAAGACATAAGGACCACATGGAATCCCATTTAAGGATTGGAAATGCTTGGAAGACTATGGTTTATCCTAGTTAAGTTAGTTATTCAAAAAAATCATTGAGATATTTAAAGTTACAGCAATTAGCTTGGGATTAAGCTTACAAGCTATACAATAGAACTTTGGTTAATAGTGATTGCGCATGGATTAAGAAATGAAACTAGAATATCAAAAAATAATGAGGCTTTATGCCAGTTAGCTCAACTAACTATTTCTAACTTAAAAGAAAGATCTTCACATTTAGAGAAAGCAAATGATGAAGTACCTATAGAAATCATTTGGTTGGTTTTGGAAGGAAAAAAAAGGGTATCAATTAGATATATTGACTTAGTTAAGGACATATATAACGAAATAGTAACTAATGTTAGAATAATAGGGGGAAAGACGAGTGAGATTTCAATCATAATAGGTTTACAACACGGGCGTACCCTTTAAGCGGCGCGCCTCATTCCCTGAATGTGGCGAAAAATTGGCGAGGGGCACCTCATCCCCCGAATGTGGTGAAAAATTGGCAAGGGGCGTTGCATCGGCG